>VXBI01006479.1:0-10331 GCA_013397375.1 Toxostoma redivivum
AAGAAAAAAATAAAAAAAGAAAAGGGGAACAATTGTTTGAAGGTGGAATATACCTGAGACCTGGTGTGTTACAAGTGAATGTGCAGCTGATTTGTGACAGCAGAATTTGTATGATGCATTGAAGAAAGGTTGCAGAAAGTGGGGGAGACAGAAGATGGGACAGGTGCTCCCTCGTCTGCATGGTAGTAGTGAGAGCAAAGGTAAGACTGGAAGAACATCATCCTACTCACTTATGACTCAGATCAGTGTCCCCTTCCTGCCAGAAGCCATGCATCTAGCAAGGACACCCTTCTCTCCTCCTTAATATTCTTCCTTATGGTTAGCATTTGCAATGCCATTATGAGATGTAGAAAGTGGTAGTTAAAAAAAAAATTACTTACATTACCCTGTTAAATACAAAGTGCAGGAAGCCTCTGCTAGTCTCTCCAGAAACTACATACTTTCCTATAAGTGCAACACAGAACTCTGGAGTTTATGGAAAGGTCAGTGCTTGGGACTCACCTTTGTGATAGGAGCTTCTATTGTCATAGAATGGATCCGTGCCATTGAAGAGTGCCGTCGGGTCTGTAAACTTGGAGCTGCCATTAAAGAGAGTCAGAGAGTGTGAATCAGATGGCAGCATTTGAAGAGTACAGACAGCCACGGCACAGCACAACGAAATACAGCCTCTTGTCCCATTTCTCCTGTATCTCTCCCCTTGCAAGTTTTCACTGTTTCATTTCTTGTACTTGTCTGCCTCCTTGGCAGCCATCTCTCATTTTTGCTGTCAGATTTTCCATCCATCCTTCATTTCAGAATGGTTCATGTCCTTTGATTGCAATAGATCTCTATCAAACATTACTCCTCCTGTAAGTCTGTGTGTGTTCCTCATCTTAGTGGTACAGGTGCTCTGCTGAAAACCATGCTCCCCATGAGTGCTTCTCTCACTACACACAGGAGCAGAAAGAAAACTCTGCCACCATTGTCCCACCCCAGTAAGCAGTCACAAATGGGATCAGTAGAAGTACTGCTCTCAAGTAATCAGCAACAATAGGTTACTTCATGTTAAACATTAATAAACCAAAAAGATGTATTCAGGAGCACAAGCTGCAGCTTTCTATGAGAGGTGACACTAATGCTTCACCATGCAGTCTTTTAGCAGGCTGCTCCTATCCATTGGCACAGTCACTCCTCCCTATGAAGGCATTCAGTGCTGCTGTGCATTTTATAGCAATGCTGGTACTTATGCTGGGGCACTGCTTTGCGAATCAGAAAGAAATTTTACACCCATTATAAAGAAATGGAGTAACCTTGGTTTAGTCAGCTGTGAATCTATCTAGTTATTCTTTTGTTCAGCAGTTTTATTGCCCAAGCCAAGTCCATTCTTTCTTTATTTATTTTTAAATATATATTCATGTATATTTATAGTATTGTACATACAATTTGCTTTCTTACCATCACTACTTTGAGATGTTATTGACTTAACATCAGCTGAGTCTTTCCTTCTATTCTTGCACTTGTAAGAATCGGATTCTGTAAGTACAAAACAAAAGCTTTAAAAATGCAAGTAAAAACTCTACAAAATACCTATCTAAAATTTTGGAAATTTAATTAAGTGATCTTGACAATATCACGTAAGTGCGGGAAATATTGCAATTTCTGCACATCAGAACAAGGAACTCAGTGTCTTATCAATTTAAAGCAACTTGTCTGAAGTCACCTGGAAGCGTGTCTTGCAAAGAAGTCAGGATGCCTTATGGAACAGGAGACTTGCTTCACGTAACTTAGCTCCCTAAAAGCAGCAGTCTTGCAGGCTGTCATCATCTAAAGTTATCAGAGATCCTGCTTCAGGAGAGATGTCTCAGGCAGGTGGGCTGAACTCCTTGTGCGAGTTCTTCTTCGTCTCTTCTGACCACTGAACAAGCCTGAGCTTAATTCCCTAAAACTTTAGTGAGCTGAGAAGTGTCTCATCTCAGTCTACACTCTTAAAGCCAAAGCATAGTTCACACTCAGACAGCTTTTGCTTTTATTTGCAATAATTACTTGTACCCTGTGTTTAAGGAAAATCCAACATGCTAAGAATGATTAAACAATCCATTTAGTTCTTTTGACTATTAGCCATGCAACAAACTGTTATTCTTGAAACTGCTGTTTGCTAAAGCAAGAGAAATTTTCACATGCAGTTAAATGCAAAAGCTGGATGTAATTCCAGGAAAGAGTAAAAAAAAAAATCTGGTAAAATTTCATTTTTCTCCAAAACATTAAAGTCTGCACTCTCCCTTATGTTTGAAAACCATAACCATGCATCTATTCTCCACTTCCCAAGAGTCTCTGCAGTACCTATTCCCAGGTATCTAAAATGCCTCTTAAGGAACAGAAACCCTAGTAGGCTTTCAAAATCATATAAAACCATTTGAAGAATCAGAAGTGTCATGGCTTTGATATTCTTGACATAAAGACCAATTTTCATGATAATGTCACAACACAGGATGTATGCAGCCTCTGTTTAGCAAAATAAAATGTTAACATAAAATTCTCTAGAACTAGAAGGTCATCTGTCCTAAAAATTATTGCAATAGTTTCTGTCTCAATCCTCTTTTTCTACCACAGACTTAGAAGACAGCTTGGGTCTTCTTTGTTGTAGTCTGAACAGGAGAAATTGAAAGCATTTCCTCTGTTGACACCTAAGAGCAGGGCATAACTAATGCATGTTGAATAATTTAATTTATTTATTTGATAGTACTCCTCTTACAAACCCCATTCTTGCATTAACATTTGGATGTGTTTATTGTAAGGCACTTGAGTGGGAGCAAGTGTTTACATATCAACATAGCTGTGAGTGGGTATAGCTGACAAAACAACTCTCCTTGTGTTAAATACTAACTAGCAAGTCAGAAACATTGCCAGTACCACCCAGAGAGTCACAGGTGCATAAAAGCTGCTCTCTTCCATTTCATCTGTAAATATTTAAATGCCCACGTAAAAATTTTTTCTTCACCTGGTGAGCAGAAAAATCTTATCATCCAGATTTTTCTGAATCACACCACCACAAACACATGCACACGATACACATGTTGGTATATGCCCATGGCTCTGAAAATTTACTCTTTAAGCACAGCCATGGACTGCAGAGGATAACCTACATCACATGCTCTGAGACTGCTTACTTTCACTGCACTGTAATTGTCAATGTGTTGTACGATGGGCTTCCCAGTCTTGTTGGAACCTGTCACAATAATGAGCAAACCTAAAACATTTGCAAGCTAATATAAATATGTTAATTAGTAACAAGTGTCCTGCTTAATTTATGGGCTTTCTCACCTTCCTGTTTGCAAGAAAGAAACAGTGAGAAGAAAATCTGCTTTTATTACAGGGATACAGGAGCAAATGGTTTAACATACTGTTGTGGGTCAGTTCTGGTGGCAGCAATGGGAATGAGAGCAGCCAACTTCATATTGTCTCTTCTTCCTCCTGCCCACTGTTATTTGGCATCACAAAGCTCTCAGATGTTTGTATGTATTCTTAGGCTCCTTGAAAGAGCAGGGGATGTCAAGCAGTCACATCTCATGCTCTTATTATGTTATATCCTCCTCCCATGTGAGTGCCTGAAGTTGCACAGCAGTGTTGTCTGACCTTTCATTGCAGGAAAGGCCTCAGGTGCCAGAAGGTAACAAGTCATGAAAGCCTTTTCACTCATAAGACATCAGTCTGGCTGAGATCGCTAGGGTCATAAGCTTAAAATTGGCCTTAAGTACCTCCTTCTTCAGAGAAAAGTGGTATTCCAAACACTAGCTAGCACTGGAGAAAGGGATTATTCCCTTATGCTCCACACTTCTAGTCAAAAGCTCTCTGAAAAATTCAAGGAAGGCTCCAGTGTGTTCTCTCTGAGTAAGCAAACCTACCTGAGACACAAAATAAGGATTGCAGACATGCTGCAGCAACTCAGTTCTGACTGGAACTGAGTTACTCAGGCCTGGACACCTCAGACAACTGTCTTAGCCTGTGCTGGGGCCAAACCAATGGCCTGCTGGCAGGTCCTAAACTTGGAAACACTGGTGGCAGGTATGCTGGCACAAATCAGCACATTCCACATTTCAAACACAAAGAGGTGCCAAGGTTCACCAGCCATGGGATCACACTGTTTTAATACAACAAAGAGCAATGCATCTGAACTTCAAATGTACAACAAGAGGTCTTCACAGGTGACTCAATTATTGATGATTAGAAGTCCAATTCATGGTGTGATATCAGAGGCAGCTGGCATCTGTCCTTGGCCATCAGCTCTGACCACTGACAGGACAGGGAGAAGAGACAACAATTCACACCAGCAGAGAACCCTGACACCACCTCCAGCACAGTGGAATGTAGAGGTAAATGATAATATTCTCACCTGACTGGGAATTGTCTCCTGTGTTCTTATCCTCACGATGACTCTTGTAGAGCTGGAGGTAAGAGTAAAATATATATGTAAGAAAAAAGAATACAAAAAAACTTTAAACCGGATGCATTCAATACTGTCCTTATCCAACACTTTCCATTTAGCTATTTTAAAAAAATCGTTTGGCAAAGATTCCTCTTCATGTGTAATTACATGTAGAGAAATAATATGAAAGCAAACAGATATGCCATGCAGAAAATCACAGATACAAGTGCTTTTACTGATCCTGGTGTTTACAGGAGAACTGATACTCATTTAGGCAGTGTTTAAATGCAAATTGCATATGAACCTGAAAAAATAAAATAAAAAAATCCTACAATGTTACTTTTTGTGCTTTAAAAATAATTTTCCTGGAACTATTGAAGTTAATTTTGAATGCATCCTTTCATGGGTCACTGATAAACTGGACTTGAAAAAACTCAGTTATAAAAAACTACTCTCCAGGAAATAAGGGGTAGAGGTAGGTGTCATTCATCAGACCTTTATTACCAAGTAGCTTTTAATCATTCTCATGAATGAAAAATTAAACACAAAATCTTAATTCTTTTTGCTTCTGAAACATCTTGGGTAGCTCCAACAGTAGGTATTTCAAGTTTTCCTAGAATTTAGATAGGATATTTCCATCAATTAAAATTTACAGCATTGCTTGGTCTGCAATAGCACAGATTTAATGTTCCTTTGCTTTTTCATTCTTCTCAAAAACAAAAGTACTGTCCAGTTCATGACAGTTTAATACCTGCTAATCACCTCACCCCTTTCCTTTGTTATGTGATTAGAAGAAAGCAGTTTGCTGTTAATAGGAAAACAGACCAGAAATGGCAGTTTTTCAAGTTATCACTTGAAAATTGGTGTGTGATGTGTTTAAGTATAGCTAACAGAGTCACAGAGAAAGACTAGAAATAATGCATTACTTTTTTTTACTGTAGTCGCTAGAACAGATACACATACCCTCTTCAGATGAATAATTGTCAGTGCTTGACACTGTAATTACACATTATTCAGTACACATAATATTTAGGAGTCCATTGCTGTCATATGGTGACTGGTTCCTCTGACCACATCCATTACCTGCCTGTGCAAAGCATTAGATTGCATGGAAGCATGAAATCCATGGTTGCAACCTGTCAGTTAAAAGGAGGGTATGACAGGGTTGTACTTGTGTGCTCTTAGTGCCTGTATCAGTTTGTGACAGTACATGCTGCAGGGTCCTCATGGGAATTATTCAGGAAAGAAAGGGAAGGAATGATACAAATTCTTTTTTCTGTCATTCTTGCACACCTTTTGTTTTTTTCCTTTCTGCTCTGGGGGGGGGGCAGGTTAAGAGGGCGAAAGGAAAAGAGAAGAAAATGGAAAGGAAAAAATCCCACAGAATTAAGGCATGGCTTTTCGTAATGAATTAAAATAAACAAGAAAGCGGAACCCTTTGCTCATGCTCCATATAAATCTTGTTCAGGGGAATGTAAGACCTGACTCTTCATCCAAAAACATTTTGAAAGCTTGAACACCTTTCTTGTAACCACATGGAAACTCTCAGAGAAATAATCTCATCCAAACAGAGTAAGGTTAAGGAAATCTCATCAAATATATACAGTGACACAAGGCATCTGAACTGCTTGTTCTGGCCTCAGCCAGGAGCCTCTCTCAAAGCCAGTGGATATATCTTTCTCTACTGCACAAATGGCAGACACATAGACACAGTCCTCCAAGTGCTTTACTAAAAAAATAAACCACATTTCTGTTCTGAATACTTCTCTTCCCCTTCTGCAGGCATGACCTGAAAGAACCATGTAAGGTAAGTTATGAGGGCAGTTACACAGTTAATCTTGGGTCAATATGTTCTTGAAAGAAACAACACATCTCTTGTAAATTTATGAATGTTAAAACACTGGACTCTATCCTGCTAGGTCTCAAATTGACAATGGCAGCATTTATAATTACCTAGGGTCAGCACATGGGAATAGTCACATGAAAGTCAATCCCCATTCATAAATCTTCACTGTAAGAATGTTTAATGCTCTTTTAGATATTTTTTCCATGCATAAATTTAACATACTAGGTTTTTCTTTGTGATAAATCTGGCATGGAAATACATGAAGATTCCAGTGGTCTCTGATACCCCTTACAGAGGCTGTTGGTACTGGCAAAAAACATATATACATTTTTTAAGGTGAAACAGTGTATAATGATGTAAGGATGTTTTGAAGTCAACATATATTGTCTGAATGAAACAGTGAAAAATTAGACATTTGCATCAAAATTTGAATTATGACAGCTTTTACTGCTCTGTAACTTAAGTAAATATTCAACTTGATTTCCTTTTGTCCTTCCATAAAGATTTATCTGTGGCTTGAAAAGGAACCTAATTTTTTTAATGTAAGGAAAAATTCTACTGCTGCAAGTATTAAAGCATGGCTATTAGGAAAACTGCATTGTCCAGGATCTCCTACAGGCATGAGATATTTCTGTGACAGAGGTGAAACAGAACAATTACATAATTCTGTCCGATACACTTTGTTTTTCCCCAAGGGACCTTAAATCTCCACAGACTGTATGTTTTGTTAGGCTGTGGTCTCCAAGGGACCTTAAATCTCGACAGACTGTATGTTTTGTTAGGCTGTGGTCTTTAACGTTTGTTGCAGACTTCTATATCTGTGGAGAATCTCTTGAGGGCTATATTCCCTAGGATCGCCAAATGCATAAAGTTCCCCAGGTCTATAGTGCTTAAGTAGCTTCTCGTGGACCAATACTAAAAAGACAGGAATGAGTGAGCAGTACAGGAGAATATGAAGTCCTTACATAAGATTCGTTCCTTAACTTCCCTTTTTCTCACTAACAAAGAGGCTTATGAGGCTCGTGAAGTTCAAGGGCAGCCTGGGATGCAGCAGTCTTGAAATGGAGGAGTAGAAGATCCTCAGGGCATTGATGAGGTCACACTCACTACTGTGGACCTCAGGAGAGCAGACTTGGGCCTCTTCACAAACCTGCTTGGTAGAGTGCCATGGAATAAAGCCCTGGAGGGAAGAGGGGCCCAAGAAACTTGGTTAATATTCAAGGATCACCTATTCCAAGTTCAGGAGTGATACTTCACAACAAAGAGAAGTCAGGCAGAAATGCCAGGAGGCCTGTGTGGATGGACAAGGAACTTGTTGACAAACTCAAACAAAAGAGCGAAGCCTACAGAGAGTGGAAACAAGGACTGGTAGTCTGAGAGTAATATAGAGAATGTCTGAAGAGCCAGGGATCATGTTAGGAAATCTAAAGCCTTATAGAATTAAATCTGCCCAGAGACGTAAAGGACAACAAGGAAAACTTCTCCAGGTACCTTGGTGAATTAAAGAAAGATTAGGGAAAATAGGGTTCCTCTCTGGAAGGAAACAGGGGATGTGGTTACCTGGGACACATAGAAGGCTGAGGTACTCTCTTGACTTTTTGCCTTGGTCTTCACCAGCAAGTATTCCAGGCATATATACTGCCTGAGTCACAGGAGGTAAATGCAGGGACTGGGAAAATGAAAACCACCTTCTGTAGAAGAAGATCAGGTTTGGGAACATCCAAGGAACTTGAAGGTGCACCAGATCACAGGACCTGATTGGCATTTGTGAGTCCTGAAGGAGTTGGTGGAGGAAGTGGCTAAGGCACAGTCCATCAGATTTGAGAAGTCATGGCAGTCCAGTGAAGTTTCCAGTGACTGGAAATGGGGAAACTTACTTAAGTGTCATTTCTAAAGATTAAAAAAGGAAAACCCAGGGAATGACAGGCCAGTCTCATCTCTGTGCTCTGCAACTCATGGAGCAGATTCTCCTGGAAACTCTGCTAAGGCACATGGAAAATAAGGAGATAACTGGTGACAAGCACAGCTTCACTAAGGGGAAATCATGCCTGAAATATTTGATGGCCTCCTACAACAGGTGGATAAGGGAGTGTCATCTAACTGGACCTGTGCAAAGCATTTGATGCTTCCACGCACACCCTTGACTATACAGTGGAGAGACCTGGATTTGACAGGTGGATCACTCAGTGGATAGGGAATTCCTGAATGGTCCTGCTCAAAGAGTTGTGTCCAATGGCCGGGAGTCTGGGTGGAGAGGAGTGATGAGTGGTGCTCTTCGGGGGTCTGCACTAGGGCCAGTATTACGTAACAACTTTGTCAGGGACACAGACGGGGATCAGGTGCATCAGCAGGTTGGCTGATGACACCAAGCTTTGTGGTGTCACAACTGCTTGAGGGGCTACAACAGGCTGGAGGGGACTCCACCATAAGACATGAACCTGCTGGAGCAGATCCCGAGAAGGGCCAGAGAACTGACCAGAGAGCTGTAGCACCTCTCATGTAAAAAGGATGAGACAGTTGGGGCTGTTCAGTTTGCAGAAGAGGAGACTCTGGGAGGTCTTTTAGCACCTTCCAGTTACTAAAGTGGCCTATAAGAAAATGAGAGGAAATGTTATAAAGGTGTGTAGTGATAGGACAAGGGAGAATGGTTTTAAGCTGAAAGAGAGTAGGTTTAAACTGGCTATTAGGGAGAAGTTCTTTACTGTGAGGATGGTGAAACACTGGAACAGGTTCTGCAGAGGAGTTGTGGATGCCCTGTCCCTGGAAATCAAGGCCAGGTAGGATGAGGCTTTGAACAACCTGGTCTAGCAGAAGGGGATCCTGCCTTTGACAAGGGGGTTGGAACTAGGTGATCTTTAAGGTGTCTTTCCAGCCAAATCAGTCGATGATTCTGTGATTCTTACTGGCTTAAGCAGCTCAATCTACAGGGCAAAGAAGAACAGAAGGACTCATTTTATATATTCCTGCTGCTGTTTTTTACGTATGGGTACAAGTTTGTAATACTTACTATCTTGCATTTGAAATATCATATATACACCTCCCTGTACCAGTCTTTCATCTGTGTCTATAATACAGAAAAAGCCATCAGATTATGTCTTACTTTAAAATCAACATCAAAGCAGCTATGAAATGAAACAACAGTAATGAGGTTTAAACAATGAATTAAAAATGTAACATGTAACTTTATCACTGCTTTTATTGTAAAGTCTGTTGCACTCTAGCCTGAGCATTTTAAAACATCCTGGGACTGTAAATGATACTTTGCTTCTAATACTAAAATACATGTTTTAGTCCAAAGATTAATTCAGTTTAAAATATTATGAGTCTTATTTTTCAGTGATAGACATGCAAAGTTCTTCCGAGATTTATGCAGAGTTCTCCTTGATTTGTTACTACCTACCTCCACAAAAACTTGTGCAAGCAGGGTGGTTTCAACAGTCAAATGTTACCACCTATGAAATTCTTTTAGCAGTAGTGGTTTTTCCAATAATGTGTTAATATTCAGTATTGTTCTACTCAACAAGGGGCAACTAGACATACTAGTGACTTTCTAAATACTTTTCCTGCCTAAATGTCTTTACCTGCATCACAGATAAAAGCACATAAAATTCTAAATAAAACAAGATACAAAACCCTTCCTCTAAACAACATGGAAACATATCCTATTTGCAGAGCACATGTTCAGTCTAAAATGTTTCCAACCACTTCTGTGCTTCCTATCTCACCCCTAGAGACCACGTGCTGAAGGCAGGCTTCACTCCTTTGCTCACACAAGTCCAGACTTCTTTACAGGGCACTTACTGGAGTATTTTTGGAGCAAAGTATGTGATATGATCATTTGCCTCAGACACTGTAAGAGGGAGGAAACCAGGAGAAGATGGCAGCAGACAGCTCCCTACACCACCAGGTTTGTTGCCGGAGCAGCTGGTGTGGATTTGTGTCTGGTCTGTAGAGACCCAGCTCTGCCACTGCTGGTTTACCCGGGTCATGGCTTGAGTTACACTCTTCCACAACACCTCTTCTAGCAGGTGTGTGAAGTCTCGGGGTCAGCATGAGGGCTACACTTCATGTAGGTATCACACA
>VXBI01006479.1:10453-43653 GCA_013397375.1 Toxostoma redivivum
GCACACCCTTGACTATACAGTGGAGAGACCTGGATTTGACAGGTGGATCACTCAGTGGATAGGGAATTCCTGAATGGTCCTGCTCAAAGAGTTGTGTCCAATGGCCGAGAGTCTGGGTGGAGAGGAGTGATGAGTGGTGCTCTTCGGGGGTCTGCACTAGGGCCAGTATTACGTAACAACTTTGTCAGGGACACAGACGGGGATCAGGTGCATCAGCAGGTTGGCTGATGACACCAAGCTTTGTGGTGTCACAACTGCTTGAGGGGCTACAACAGGCTGGAGGGGCCTCCAGCATAAGACATGAACCTGCTGGAGCAGATCCCGAGAAGGGCCAGAGAACTGACCAGAGAGCTGTAGCACCTCTCATGTAAAAAGGATGAGACAGTTGGGGCTGTTCAGTTTGCAGAAGAGGAGACTCTGGGAGGTCTTTTAGCACCTTCCAGTTACTAAAGTGGCCTATAAGAAAATGAGAGGAAATGTTATAAAGGTGTGTAGTGATAGGACAAGGGAGAATGGTTTTAAGCTGAAAGAGAGTAGGTTTAAACTGGCTATTAGGGAGAAGTTCTTTACTGTGAGGATGGTGAAACACTGGAACAGGTTCTGCAGAGGAGTTGTGGATGCCCTGTCCCTGGAAATCAAGGCCAGGTAGGATGAGGCTTTGAACAACCTGGTCTAGCAGAAGGGGATCCTGCCTTTGACAAGGGGGTTGGAACTAGGTGATCTTTAAGGTGTCTTTCCAGCCAAATCAGTCGATGATTCTGTGATTCTTACTGGCTTAAGCAGCTCAATCTACAGGGCAAAGAAGAACAGAAGGACTCATTTTATATATTCCTGCTGCTGTTTTTTACGTATGGGTACAAGTTTGTAATACTTACTATCTTGCATTTGAAATATCATATATACACCTCCCTGTACCAGTCTTTCATCTGTGTCTATAATACAGAAAAAGCCATCAGATTATGTCTTACTTTAAAATCAACATCAAAGCAGCTATGAAATGAAACAACAGTAATGAGGTTTAAACAATGAATTAAAAATGTAACATGTAACTTTATCACTGCTTTTATTGTAAAGTCTGTTGCACTCTAGCCTGAGCATTTTAAAACATCCTGGGACTGTAAATGATACTTTGCTTCTAATACTAAAATACATGTTTTAGTCCAAAGATTAATTCAGTTTAAAATATTATGAGTCTTATTTTTCAGTGATAGACATGCAAAGTTCTTCCGAGATTTATGCAGAGTTCTCCTTGATTTGTTACTACCTACCTCCACAAAAACTTGTGCAAGCAGGGTGGTTTCAACAGTCAAATGTTACCACCTATGAAATTCTTTTAGCAGTAGTGGTTTTTCCAATAATGTGTTAATATTCAGTATTGTTCTACTCAACAAGGGGCAACTAGACATACTAGTGACTTTCTAAATACTTTTCCTGCCTAAATGTCTTTACCTGCATCACAGATAAAAGCACATAAAATTCTAAATAAAACAAGATACAAAACCCTTCCTCTAAACAACATGGAAACATATCCTATTTGCAGAGCACATGTTCAGTCTAAAATGTTTCCAACCACTTCTGTGCTTCCTATCTCACCCCTAGAGACCACGTGCTGAAGGCAGGCTTCACTCCTTTGCTCACACAAGTCCAGACTTCTTTACAGGGCACTTACTGGAGTATTTTTGGAGCAAAGTATGTGATATGATCATTTGCCTCAGACACTGTAAGAGGGAGGAAACCAGGAGAAGATGGCAGCAGACAGCTCCCTACACCACCAGGTTTGTTGCCGGAGCAGCTGGTGTGGATTTGTGTCTGGTCTGTAGAGACCCAGCTCTGCCACTGCTGGTTTACCCGGGTCATGGCTTGAGTTACACTCTTCCACAACACCTCTTCTAGCAGGTGTGTGAAGTCTCGGGGTCAGCATGAGGGCTACACTTCATGTAGGTATCACACATTGTCGAACCTTGGGACCACTGAGCACAGGTCATTTGTTGACATAAGTACACCAGATCAGACTGGCAAAAACAGCTCTACAGGAAAGGACTGAACTCCCTTTGAATTGTGGTCTGTGTTGCTCCACAGTCTCATGGACTCAACTGTCATATCCATGCTCCAGAAAATGAAAGATGGTCTTCCTCTACTCAGGAGGAATGCTCAGAGACTAATGCATACAAGTGTTGAAGTTTTCTTGGTTGCTCCAACAATCAGTGAGAATCTAATTGACACTAAAGATCACATCTTCTTGGAAAAATTTATAAGCCAAAAAATACCAGTTCAGTAAAAGCTATAAAATTATCACATGAAAGAAATACCTGTTTGTTGTTTTCATTGGTACAATGCAGCCTTTTGAGGGACACAAAGTGTCTTATTTTCCTAGCAACAGAAACAATCACTTGTTACCATATCAAATTGCAAAGAGAGAAGTGCAGTGATACATTACTGTTTTCTTAAGGAGAGATCTCCAAGCCCTCAGGAAAACAGATACCAAGCCCAACACCAGCAAGACAACTGGGTGACAAGCACTCCTTCAGCATAACATAGAGATTTTTGTTCCAGGACACCCCATCCTTCTGTTGGCCCAAGAATTCTCCTGCACGTCTGGGAGCTGAATTTGGCAGTGTGTCCATTCTAAATTGCGAAGGTGGGAACATATACAAGCACACACACAAACATGGGGGTTGCCCAGTTGCTAAATACATGGAGGTTCATGTCAAACTTACAGATGCAGAAAGCAGAGAGAAGGCCCTAAAACCCAGAAAGCAATTATGTTCCGGACAAGTTAGTTACCCTCCTTGACCAACCACAGGTGTTATCTTCACGTGCTGCTGGATACTGTCTCCTGACTTTCTTCTTGCATAGTAAACTCCTTGCCATTCCTAAAGAAACACACAAAACAGAGACAGCATCTGAGCATACATAGCTTGCAGTCAAATATTTGTTTATTACTGCATAGTCCTTATGTACTGAATTATTGTTTTTATTTCATGGTTGCCTTTTAAGAATTGTATGGAATTAATGTACTCTGAAGTATAACACAGAGAGAGAGAGCAAGCTGCAATTATTCACCCAATGGAGAGCAGCACCTTTAACTAATGTAAGGACAGTATAATTATGTTCACTTGGGAGAAGTTATTTTTCTACAAGGACCTTTATAATTTTACAAGGAACTTTAGGCATCATCTACTTAAAGAGGGGACAAACTTCTTGCTAGGTGCCACCATAAGGCGCAATGGCTGCAACACATCCAGAGGATTTCCCTTGGCATCAGCAAAAATGAATCCTGTGCCAAGTACCATTTGGCTTTGAAGTTGTCAGTTGTCATGCGATATATACGCTAAATTTCAGAAGTCCTTGATCTAAAGATGTCCTCCAACTAACCTCAAAGAGGAAAGATCTTAAGGAAGGAGCTACCTGGCAGCAGGGTTGGATGAAGTTGGAAAATGGGTAGAATATAGCTTTGAGCAGACAGTGCTAGCTGCTGGGCAGCCCATATAAATGAGAAGGAGCACAGCAGAGTGTCCTGTAGGTATTGCTAATGAACCAAAGTGAACCTGCAAACAACTTCAGACAGTGACTCACAAAGCTCAGATCATTGCTGGATGTGACTCAAAGGTTCAAGAACTCCCCAAAGGTCTTGAAGCAGAACGTGAGACAGGGAAGGGCAGCAGGTACTTCTGCAGCCCAGGGGAGAAGGGATAAGAGAGTATTGCATGTGTTAGGGGAATGTTTTGCCACGCCCATCACTGCAAGGACAGGAGTTCACAGTGCACTGCAGATATTCTAACTATAGTTGTTAGGAAAGCAATTGACACCCAACTGGGTGCCCATACATTTTGGTGCTTTAAGTATGCAGTTGGTGAAGGCTCGGCTGTTTGACAGAAGTTACACATTTTGGTTGGATGATTCAGCCACCTGAGAGACTAACTAAGGGACAAATTGTTACATTCCGACTAACAAAAGCTCCATGGGCTCTAAGCAAAAGAGAAACAGAAAACATTCTGATACTGATCTTAAGCCAGCAAATCAGCAGGAGTTCAGTCAGATCCTAAAAGCAAAGCTAATGAAATACGTAATCACTTGTCTGTGGCATGGGCTGTTGTGCTTAGACATCCGAGAAACAGAATTCTGGTCTTATATGTGTACTCATGAAGAATACATCTTGTATTCTTAAACCTACAGCAAAAAAACCCCAAATCCGAATAGAACTCTATAGCAATTTCACATGAGTTTGTTTTACTTACTTACCTTTCCTTTTTTAATAAATGTGTTTATGTTGTCCAAAAGATCTGCAGAGTTTTTATCACTTTTAGGTAGTTCAGTGAGCTCCTTGCCAATAAGTTCTCCCTTGCAGTACCCCATCATCCGTTCAAAGGCTGGATTAACATACTGCCAAAACAAAGGTACATTAGGACAATATCAAAAAGAACTTACTTAAAGGCTAGTAAGTTATATAAAAGTATCAAAGTGTGACAAGTTATATGCTAAAGCCCCAACCACACACTCCTACAATTCAGTGTTTCTCATATGAAAATACTATGTAATAGTGAAACATTTTATTCGAGTAAGAGGCTGGACAAAGAAGGCAATATGTACTCTCTCAGAAGTCCCAGAAAGAGAACTAATGCCGGTCTTACCAGAAACAACATTACTGAAAACTATCATCTAAATGAAGCTACAGAAGGAAAAGTCTTAAAAATTCACCAGGCTTCAGTGTGCAGCAACCAGAAATTAAGCAGTTCATTGCACAAGGCTTTTTAATGGGCAACAAAACTAAAATACTGATACAGAAAAGGAACTACTGAGCCAAGATCTCTTTGGGGTTCCTCTTTTCAAATTCTATAAAATAGTTAATATTTCTTCCCCTACCTGAATGACATGATCTTCACTGGTTATTTCTACAGCTTCCTGACAATGGTCTAATGCTGTAAACACTGCATTACAAGCCCTGAAAGTAGCAAATGATTAGCACATTAGTTTTATTGTTAGAACATTTTGTTCACTATAAATACATGATTAAATTGTACTTATTGATAGGGGAACCACAAAGTAGCAGTTGTTTTGACTAGATCATGTCACTATTATGACTTTTTCAAAACATCCAGCCTCAGGCAGCCCTATTATTAACATGCTTTTACAGCAGATTACATTGTAAAAGTGCTCATAGGTACTGCAGCATCTTAATAGTATGCTTGTATCTACACACATGCTCTGAACAGCAGGAGCTAGCAATTAGCAGTAAAAATAACAATTACATCAGAAGGTTTTGTGATCATTTAAGATTGGGAACATAAAAATCATGATAGCAGATATTACAGATATAACAGCGTTTTCAATACAGCAAATGGATTGGTGCTACCAAAGAAACTGTAATGTAACACAGTTAAAGGAAACAGTTAAATTTGAGCCATCTCAAAATTCTAGTCCAAAAAATATCAATTTTCCTTCTTCCAAGTAATAATACAGTGACTTGGTTTCTGTACATCCTGATCTTTCAGGACCCAAATGATCTTTTTACCCATTTTTTTCAGGGCTGTCCTTGAACTAATGCAGGAAAACAAAAGTCTTACCTTCTTGGTGTAGAATTCGAATTGCTTAAATTATGATTTACACAGGATGGCAATAATGTTAATATTGGCTTCTAATAGTGGGGAAAAATTTATATCTCATAGAATCATAGGATGATTTGGGTTGGAAGGGACATGAAGATCATGTAGTTCCAAGACCCTACCATGGCCTGGAAGAATGAATGCTATACGAAACAACTCAAGCGTACTTGCTTTGATAGATGTCAATACCTCATCTTTGATTTGGTCTAAGGACAACCTAATTATCTTTTATATAACTCTCATTGCAGGGAGCAAAAATGCACCACGCAAAAACATTCTTGTACAGTTATTACCTAAAAGGAACATCTTACTTCCAGGCTGCAGTTAGGCTTGAGTTAGTGCAACTGACGAGAGAATTAAGAAATACAGGACATTGCTACTTCTGCTTATTGTGGAAGCAACTCAAAACAAAATAGGATACATGAAGAGACATACAAAGGAACACAGACATGCTGCCATGTGGATGAAGATTTGTAGGAAAAAAGTATTTTATACAGAAGATGACAGAAGTGCTTCTGCTCATATAATAAAAGGAGCTCAGAGTGTAATTTTATATGTGATTTTCTAGCAATTCAAGCTGGTTCCCAAGTGTGATTTTGTGCTGTGTGAAGGAACTAATTTGTCTCAGTGATAGATGCCTGTCTGGTACATCAGCTGCTAACAAATGTAATTACATAGACTTTCTGTAAGAAAACACACAACTATGTTTGCACTATTCAAGCCTTAGTATTTTTGTTTGATCTGGCAAGCAAGCCAGCAAAATTACAAGTTTAAATGGCCCATATCCCCTTTAATGAGCACACAGATGTCCAGCCAAGTTTCAAACCAGAACCAGCTGGGTGGAAAAGCGGAGTCTGTGCTAGGAATGGAAAGCCATTGCTGACCACTGACATGACCTCATCTACTGCTCTCTGGGGCTAGTGCTACTTTTTCATCACATGTCTCTTGTGTTTGAACATGTGGCATATCCTGAGTTTAATTCTATCAACTAACTTTCTGCATTCTCTTCCCTTTCACTTTTACAAAGCTGTATACCTCAGATCTGCAACAAGCAGCAGAGACGTGCAGGGCAACACTCTTTTCCCCACTTAATTAAACTACACAAATGAAAAAAAATTATACCTGAATGTCATCATCTGTATCAGTTCTGATTAGTTTTTAATGGCATCTGTCTAGTAAGACAAAGGTAAGGGGAAGACATTCCTGCTGAGTTTAGGAAAACAACTATTAAAATTGTATAAATGAAAATTCAATTTTTTCCCTGCAATTTTACCATAATTGCAGTTTACATACATGAATATGCAATCATTCAAAATGTGAAGTCACTTTGTATCAGTTTGCAAAGAAAATCCTCGGAAAAAATCAACTTCTTAAACAGAGACGCTGAAACCTGTAGAAAAGTGATAGTATTTTCTGTAGATGGAACTGGAATTAATTTATGCTGCAGAGATAACAGCCCCTTCTCTGCATTTCTTTCCTAGAGTTTCATATAGTTGCATTGCAAAAATATCTACGTGCCTGCAAAAGCACCTGTATTAAATATAGAATTAGTCACATTTAAGAAAAAGTGTGTGTGGGAATGAACATAATTTAACTTCTCAGTAACATAAAACTGTGCTCCTGGCCTGCCAAGTTTTGGCCAAGCAAGAAAATAAAAACTCGGAGCTGAATCAAGATTGCATTCAGTTCAAGCCTTCAAATATGAAAACTCAGACACATGAGATCAAGAATGACTTTGTAAAGTTTTACCATCATGTAAATTTGCAGTCCACACCTACACTGGTCAAGATTTCTCAAGGTACCAATTACTTAAAGCGCTGAGTTCATCCTTTACAAAATAACAGAAGGAGGAAACACAAGTGTGGTATAGTAAACATACAGATGCAAGGCACACATAGGCATAGCTTGGAAGAAGCAGAAAGTAACATGATACAATTATTTAGACCAAAAGGCTGATGTTTCCAGTTTCTCACACTTCTACATACCGCAATTTGAACTGAGATCGTACTTCCCCATGTTCTATTTGAACCAGTTCATTGTAACAAGCAGTAACGCTGCTGTTCTCCATGAATTGCTGGAAGACAAATCAAAAGTGCATGAAATAGGCTGGAATAGTTTTAAACTGTTATTTCTGTTTCTGCATCTAAACTTCAACTTAAAGAGAGCTGGCATGAGGTCAGCAAAGGCCCACAAGGGTGATTAAGTGCCTCTGCTGTGAGACAGCCAAGAGAGCTGGGACTATTCAGCCTGAAAAGGAGAACGCTGAAGTGGAGAACATATAAAGGTATATTAATATCTGAAGGGGGACTGTAAGAAGACACAGCCAGCTTCTATCCAGTGGTGCCCAGTGACAGAACCAGAGACAATGGGCACAAACAGGAGCAAAGGAGTTTCAGGGAGCCTGAACATCAGGCAACTTTATTTTACTGTGAGGGTGTCCTGGGCACAGATTGCCCAGAGAGATTGCAGAATCTCCATCCTTGGAGATGTTCAAAAGCTGTGTGGCATAGTCCTGGACAATCTGCTTCAGGGGGCTGTACTTGAGCAGGGAGGTTGGGCAAGATGACCTCTAGAAATCCCTTCCAACCTCAACCATACTTTCTTTCCTGGTAGAAATAAACTTCTGTTGTACTTCTTGTGTTGTTAATAATGATCTTTTCCTCAGGAATGAGTTTCTAGTTTTTAAGACAACACAAATATCTAAATACAAAGCAAGTATAAAAATATGTTAAATCCTTTACTGGATTTTCCCATTTGGTTTAGCAACACAACAGATACTCTCACAAACCTCCAAACATAGCCTCACAAAAAGAAAAGTATTGCCTTGATGTTTTATTTTGAACATCTATCCTTAATTCAAAATGGAAAATCTTAGAGACATAAAGCATACATGCTAAAAAAAAAAAAAAGGAAGAAAGAAAAATATAATTGGCATTTGATTCCAAGCAAATATTGCAGCTAAAGCTCTGAAAGTGAAGTAACTGCTTCACAAGTAATCTCACTGAGCTGTCACTGTGAATTCAGAAATGCACAAAAGTATATAAAGTAAGAAGCATCGGACCACAGTGAAAAAACTTTTACTCCAGACAGGAGAAAATGTTCTTTCTCTGTTAGGTCTGAGAGGTCTTGTGCTTGGTCCTGCTGAAATCAGAAATTTTATGTCTCTACAAAAGAAGCAGATTCTCTGACTTCAGTTAAAGTTTATTGATCAATCACATGCACTGACTTTAGTTATCATAGGAAATGCCCTATGTTGTCACTAGTTCTCACAGCACAGCTGCATGTATGTCCAGAGCAGCATGCAAACCTCCAAAGAATAGCTTTCAAGAAATCTCTGCTTTTGTCCTGTATGAAAAACTGTGTTTTGGAGACCAATGGTTTAATTACAAGTTGTGAGCAAAACATTAAAAAAGTAAGATTAAAACAACTGTTGGCATGGGTCTGTTCCACTCCTTGATGTGGAGATCTTAAAATATTTCTGGAACTTTCATTTCACATGCTACAGAATGCATGGGAAAACAAAAGGTACAATATCAAGTTGGCAGAAGCAAAGGTGCAAACAATGTTGTGTTTTTGCATATCAAAACGTGCAAACAAACTTCTCTTCTAGAGCAGTGTAGACTCAGATTTTCAGTTTTAGGGTGTTCTTTTAAATATTCAAATACATTTGTGCTAAATTTAAAACAATATGAACGAATCTATCAATAACATAAAATTTAACCATGATGGCAACCTACTTTATTAAATAGACTTACTAGAATATACTAAGGCTCTTTATAAACTGAATTTTATTGTAGTGTGTTTTATTGAAAAAAATTAAGCACTGCTGTTCAGTGACAACACTCTTGGCACTAAACTTTTGCTAAGAATCAAGAATTGCAGCTTATCAAAGTGCTAACCAAACTCTTAACTGTTGTATAGTCTTCTGCAGATGTACTGAATCACTTTATCTAAATTCATAGTGCTGATGCTGGTCATTTGCTTGCTGACTTAAAACTGAGAAATCAACTGGGACACAAAAACAGAAGGAAACATTTCTTTTTCTAATCTCTTCTTCTAATGTGACACAGGAATAAGAAGATCTCTGAACTCTCAGGTATTAGAAGGCAGACAAAACACTTTCTTTTAAAAATGTTTCATATTTATGCAGTACATTTCGATTTAAGTAACACATACTCTTAAATTATTTTTTACTTAATTATAATGGGATGCCACTGTTGTTCTATACTTAGTACAAGAACTTAGTACAAGCCACAAGAGTTATAAGCTAGCAGGAATGCATCCTTCTTTTTGCTTAGCAAAAATAATTAGTTTTGATATGAAAGACTTCTTTTATTACAATCCCGAAAGTTTTAATAGTATCTGGACAATGAGAATCACCATTTGTTTAGGAAAATAAGTACAAAATACAAGACAAGGTTGTAATTCAGTAACTGCAAACATTAAATCCCGTTTGCTGATTTGAATCATAGCTAAAAATCAGTCAGGAAGCTAAATTGCTTATCCAAATTAGCCCATCCTAAGTAGGCCACCACTATTAGATTTATGATGCTGAGAGGAAAAAAAAATCAGCCTAATTAATGTACTGGATTAGCAACAGGATTAATGCATAAATACAAAAGCTATTAATGATATAGAGGGAAAAATCAGATGTAATGAAGTAGGCTTTCTTGAGAAGAGGGAAGAAAAACCTGAAATAAGTCAGCATAAAGAAAAACTTATAATTTAAATAGGTACAATTTTCCAAAAATAAATTTCATTTTTGCTGAGGAAGAGACTCCCTGCAAATACCACCTCTCGGTTTGAAGAGCTGTATTTTTAAATCTTCATGTGGTAATGGATTTAGTTCCTACTGATCCCCATCCAAGCAAAAAGAATTCCTATGTCCACCCCACAGCAAAAATAGAAACTTTGACATCAGTGTTTTAAAGTTTTGAAAATAATTCCAATAGGGAATTATTACATTATGCAAGCTCTGATAAATTTGGGACAGCAGGAGAGAGTAGTTAGCGCAGCTGTCAGGTGCAAAAAGATTTTTCCTTCCAAGTCAGAGAGTACCACTGAGCCATGTATCACAGCTGCTGAGTCTCCTCTGATTTCACTTGGTACTACACCTACAATTTTAATATAGCTCACAAAGCACATTGCCCTTCATTGTGTCCAAATGAAACACTAGACCTGAGAAGTAATAAACTTTTCTTTGAAAAATATTAAAGCCAGAGAAAAAAAGAGAGTGAGACACAGACAGAGGGAAACCACACTAATAAGGCACTGGCATTCTTGGGCTGACCTTTCTCTTAGACTCACATTTCCAATTTTCAGAGCATCTAAGTGCTTTAGAAATGCATTGCCCCTACAAAACCCTTACAGTAGAGGCAAGATCTTACACCTCTTTTTTTGGGAGATCATCTGAAAATGGTAATTCTGGTTCATCTTCTGCTGCATAAATAAACTTGGGCTGAATGTGAGTTAGTTCAGCCACTGGACTCAGTATGAGCATAGGAGAATGAGATTTTGGATTTTGCCTGGGTTTCTTCCGATTTTCCTTATTACCATTAATTTTCATATATGATATGAAATAGATATATAGATATAAGAAAATATATACAGTTAATTCTAGCTCCAGATGTGCTTATTTTGCTTAAGTACGCATCCTTCCTTTTGAATGGCTAACCTAAAAAGTGCAGCTGGTTTATTTTAGAGTAACATAACATTAATATCCATCCAAAGCCATTCACAAAAAGACTGGGAGAGGGTAAGCAAACTAGATTTTCAGAGCTGAGAACTCCTGCCTTTCTACTCTCTCCTGCAAAGCCCTTTGAGGAACAGTATGAAGTTATCTTCCCTTTTGCTGCTTGTACAGGACTGTCTCTACCTCTGTACTGAGAAGAACTGGTGCATGCCAACATAACAGACATAATGGGGGAAAAAACATTCATCTTCACGTCACAGGCTGGACCAGGTTTATAGTCCCTTTAGAAGAGAAATCCCAGCAGCTTGAGACACACAGAGGGGTCCGAGTGATGGGCCAGCATGCTGCAATATGTTAATCAGAGTCTCCCACCCCTGTTTCTTAGTGCAGTCATAAACAAAACCCACCTACTATCCAGCCAGACCAAACAAAGGTAATCTCAGTACAGCTACTATTCTGAAAGGACTAGCTAGATCACAGAACTTCTCGTTTCATGTGCTTCTTGAAAAGAAAACTAAATCAACTGCCACTGGTTTCTTATCAATAAATTTCTGACAGAAGAGGATGTGTAATTTTCAATTTGAGGAAGCAGATATGTCTGTAATTTATGAAGTTAACTATGTTTTCTATATTACATCGGCAATTTCAACATACCCTATCAAAGCCTGCATCAAGAAGGGGTAGAACAGAAGTCTCTTCTTGGTCAGCAGATCTACAAAACAAAATCACAGAACCACAGAATTATTCAGGTTGGAAAAGACTAAGATAATCGAGTTCAACCTTTAACCCAGCTGTATTAAGCCCACCAGTGAACCACTTCCCAAGTGCCGCATCCACACATCTTTTAAATACCTCGAGGGATGGTGATTCCACTGTCCCAGGCACCCTGGTTCCCATGCTTGCAACTCTTTCAGGGAAGAAATTTTTCCTAATGCCCAATCAAAACCTCTCTTAATACAAACTGAGGGCATTTTCTCTTGTGAGATCTCTTGCTACTTGGGAGAAAACACTGACCTGGGTATACCATCTTTTCAGGTACTTGTAGAGAGAAACAAAATCTCCAAGGCTCCTTTTCTCCAGGCTAAACAACCCCTGCTCTCTCACCCACTCCTCATAGGACTTGTGGTCCAGATCCTGCACCAGCTCTGTTGCCCTTGTCTGGATTATTCCAGCCCCTCAACGTCCTTCTTGTTATGAGGGGCCCAAAACTGGACACAGGATTTGAGGTGTGGCCTCACCAGTGCCCAGTACAAGGGGACAATCCCTGCCCTGCTCCTGCTGGCCACACCATTGCTGATCCAGGCCAGGATGCCATTGGCCTTCTTGGCCACCTGGGCACAGCCTCTGCTGTCACCAGCACCCCCAGGTTCTTTGCAGCCACTCTGTCCCAGCCTGTGGCACTGCCTGGGGTTGTTGTGACCCAAGGGCAGGACCCAGCACTGGGCCTTGTTGAACTTCACACCATTGTTGAACCTCAGCCATGATCCAGCCTGCCCAGATCCCTCTGCTGAGCCTTCCTGACCTCCAGCAGATCAATAGCCCACCCAGCTTGGTGTCACCTGCAAACTGAGGCTGCACTCAACCCCTTGTCCAGGTAATTGATAAAGATATTAAGCAGGGCTGGTATATTACTTACTATAAGGGGACACAACACTTGAGGCACTAGATGGCATGAATCTCACATAGTTCTCTAAACATGATGAACTCGGTGAGAACAGTTTATAAATACATACATAAAATCATACTGTTACAGATGTTGGTGCTACAGTCTTCTATTATAGGTATTTGCAGCTTTTATACAGCTTGATAGTTACACCTAAGTAACTAAGTCAGTAAGACTGACAGATCTCCAGAGAAGTCCTGTATCTCTTTACATGCACGGAAGGGGATTGCAAAAAAATGTATGAAGAAAAGACATTCTGTGATGTCCTATGAGAAATAATCTAAGAACATGTTATTAAGATAAAGCTGAAGCTAAGTTGTAAAATCTTGTTCAGCAGCAAATTTAGTTGATTTTCATATATTTTAGTAATAGTCCTCCTGCCACTCCATTTCCTAATATTTTAATTGGTCTAGGAAATTAATAAAAATGGCAATGGATTTAGTAGTGTGTAGGACTTCTAACTAGGGTATTTGAAGGTATTTGATAAATCCATATCTAAGTCAGTAAGAATTCTTCCTGAATGCATGGGTTATAAATTACTGAATAAGGGTTTAAGGACAACATTCTGGTGAATTTAGCATCAACAGGATTAAAGTTTGCCCCATCACCCAGTTCAGTAAACAACAATTTGTTATTTGTCTAGTTATTTCCTTTAGAAAGTCATACACAGCTTTCTGGTTTGGATTTTTATTTTCCTTTTCTCTTAGTAAAAACACTTATTTGTCTGACGTTCTTACTATACAACCTGTCATGAGGGTGACAAGGATAATACTTGTCGGCACTAAAAGAAAGTTATCAAACACTCAAATAAAACATAAAACATCACTAGCCCATTTCAGTTGAAAAATACTACATTTACTCTGTAAGAATTGCTATTAAGACACTTTCTGTTATTAAATAACTTCTATAGATTAAATAGCTGTTCTTATGAAGTAAAATAAAAATCTTTCACAAATCAGTAATACTTACGTGCGTGGAACCACAGCAAGTATTACAGTATGCTCTGATAGCTCTGTGGCACGAATAGACCTGAGGAAACAAAAATTTCTCGGTTACACTGAATGCTTTCTCAATATTGCTCTGAGTACCTTCACTGAAACTGTAAATGAAAGGGAGGATTGAAAGACAATGCTGAGGCTAGACAATACGATAGTGCACTGCCAAACCTAACTATCCCCATTTAGACAAACCATTTTCATTTTGCCACCCGATTTCTCATTTTGCTCTATGCAGGTAAGAAGGCAAATGCTTCAAAACCACAGAGGACAAACATCAGCTTTTCAGACTGACTCCTATGACCTAGCAAAGGTTTTCCCCTGTGTACTAAGCTTATCTGGGGCAGACTGCCCTGAATGCATGAGTCAAGAAAGGTCAGTCCATCCAAAGCATCTTCAACGCCCTTGACTAATTTAAACAAGAATTTTGTTTAGAGGGTGGGAAGTGCTTTCAAGGCATGAAAGCAAGAAAAGTGGGCATAGCAAATTACGAAAGACGATAGTTTATTAAGTACTGAATAAACAAAATGTTACCATGTTGCATATTATTGAGAAACCAAAAAAGATATGACCAGCTATCAGAAGAACATTCTGTTTGTGTTTTACTGGCTAATGAGAAAGTTTTTTTCACTCATATCACACTGTTCTGAATAAACAATCTTTATGTTTATCTGTTGGCTTTTCAGAAGAACTTAGGCCAGCACAAGTATTTGAGCTTTAAAATGCCTCGTCATAAACATGGCAAATTTTGTGGCAGAAGCACAGTATGGTGCAAAATGTGTGCTTCAGTTGAAACGGTATATTTTAGCTAAGGATCACAATACTGACCACTTGTAATCTTAAAGCAGGTTAGACACAACCATGTGGACTAGAAGATTGATGCAAACTTTTGTGAAGAACTGGAAGTACCTGACCTTGTGGACAAACAAACACATTTCTTTGAAGTCTGGAGCTTCTGATTTTGCTGCAGCAGTAAGCCAGGAAAGAAGGTGCACCCACAGCAGAGAATAATTTCACAACAGCTTTGGCTTATGCTCTGGTAGAAGCCCCATGACCTAGGCATAATTCTACAGTTTGGCTTTGGCATAGTGTAGTTTTCATATTGTTATTCTCTTACAGATATATGCAAACCTCCTGTCCTCAGTCCACAAAATTGTAGTCCATTTTACTACAATTTTAGGTGCTCATTTTTCGTTTGTTGTTTTATCATTTCCCCCCTATTTTTTGGTTTAAAATTATGTGGTTTGGTTTCATACAGTATATTCTGAAGCTTAAGAGAAGCATAAGGTGCTTCAGGTTACCTGCAGATATCTTCTGCATCAAAATATTTGGAGTTCCTGTGATCTATAACAATTATTTCCTGGTGTTTATCCAGGAAACATTCAAGCGCTGACTCCAGAGTCCAGGCAACATTGCACCTGTATCCTGCTCTGTCACAAGCCCACCAGAAACCATTGCTTTGGTTGTCTTCTTTTGCAAAGATCAGCAAAACCTGCAGGGGATGGAAAACAGTAGCACCACATTAAGCACGTAAAGTAGTCCTCTGCATGGAGCAAGTCTTAAAAAACATTTTTGCTCTTTGGAAGATTGAATCTGCTTTAAAAGTGGGAAGCTTGAACCACAGGTTGTAAAACAACCAATGCAGTAGTAAATCTTTCTTAATGCATACAGTGGTCATCAATAGATAATCAATAGTTAATGTTTTAAACAAGGACTGATATTTAGGACAAAACCAACTTGCCACACGATGATTTTTTCCTAGCTCCTGTTCCAATTCAATCAGCAACCAGTCAGAGTGTTCAAACATCACTGCCACTCTCATCAGGCCATCTCAGCTACACACACTTTTGATTGCCATGAGCTGTCTGAAATGCAACTGCCTTAATTATCACTTATCATCCCTGAAGACATGGGCAAAAATTAACACGGTTTTATTTGTTCTTTCTTCTTTAATCATAAAAAATAGCACTAACCAATATTATTTTAAAGCTGAAAAGAACAACAGGCAAGCAGGTATGTACAGGAGGAAAAAAAATCAAATGTGAGAAATTTTTACCAAATAAATTGTACAAAATTGTCCCTAAACATATAAAGTAGTTTAGACAATTTCAGCTGAGCACTTGAGGAACTGCTCACACAAGATCCGGTAGGAAGTGTACCAAGGTGCCACTCTAAAGATCAAGGAGATGCTGTAGGAAGCTTGTTTGCAAGCTGACATGCAGAATAGGAGCTGAAAACAGCTGTATTTCTGTGCCTTTCATGTAAAAGAAAGTGTTTTTCAGAGAGAATAAATTTTTTGTCCTTGCCCCATAATACACAATTTATCAGCGCCGATTTATTCATCCAAGTCATGCAGACATTCCTCATTACAGTTTCACGTATTTACCATAGTGACTGATAACTAAGCATGCTACCCTATGTGTCAGATTAAGAAAAAGGCTAATTTAATGAAAATATGCTGTGGAAAAGAAGGCCTCAAAAAGTCAAAAGTTTATCTACAGCTATTAAAATTGTACAAAAATTCAGCAGCCAGAGAGACTAGTCATGTATAAAGCATGTGTTAATTTCACAAATAAAAGTAATCCCCTGACTTTACTGAAACAACCTGTTCAAGAAAAATAGCAAAGTTTTGCTCTGAATGCCCATAGGAAAGCTCAATAACCTTTATCCACCATGTTTTATGTAGCTGTGGTGTCAGCACATGAATTTCAGCACCATCAGTCTAGAAGCTTGAAAAGGTGGCAATATCTTTCCTCTTATCTTTAGCTGTCTGGATTGTTCAATTCTAAACAATTTAAAAAATCCATCATTGTTACTGTGACAGGACAACCAATCAGAGTTTCATTAAACAATGGAAGAAAATTATATGCTCAGAATTTCTGTAAATATTAAGAATGTAAAAGTTTTAATGTATTGGAAGGTTTTTGATTGCAGTTATCAATAAGCAGATTTGGTCTGGTGACACTTAACATCCAAGGTAACTGTTGTCATTCTTCCTAATCCCTGGGGTTTTTTTTCCCAGCCATCAAAGTGCTGGAAAGCAGTGATGCAGCCAAGCTGCAGATTTTCTGATTCCTGAGTGAAATCCTTACTCTGACACAATCTTCTGTTTGGTTCCAACTACCATTAGTTTTATTTTGTTACTAGTTTGAAACATTATGTGGAAAGAAAATTTGAGGAGGGAGGGGGTGGTGCATTTTTTCCTATCTTCCTTCTCTTAGCACTCCCAGTTTGGAAATAAAGGATGACAAAATGCAATAATTTACCAGCTGTAAAATAATGGAGCTTAATTAAACCATCAAATCTCTCACTGGTAGCTAATTATCAGTGCAAAAATCCTTCCGAGAATATTAACTTTAAAAGTTGTTTTAAAGTATTACTACTATGCTTTCTCATTAACATTCCCATGGAGCTTACTATAAATCATCAAAACATAATGTAACTAGAAGTATATTTGAACAATGCTGTCAAAATCAAGGCAAAAATATAACAATCCACATAAACAACACGATCAAGGAAATACTTAAATTCAGTCTGTGTTCCTTGGCAAAAAACTTCATTTAGGTTTTTTTTTTTTTTGCTGCATGAAGGCTACCAAATGAAAAAAAGAAAGTTACAGAAACTTAAGAAGTTACGTAATTATTTTCAAATCATTCTATCCCAGCAAGAGACTTTCAAGGTGGAAAAGACACAGTATCTCTGAATAAAGTTGCAGAGGGTCTGTTATATCGGTATGAGGGAACAGCAAAATGCTGAGCATCATAGTGCTTCATTTGCAGCTCATCAGGGAAGATCACAGTGTCAATGCTTTGAAAGAGATAATAGCAATTAAACATCCTAAAAAGGTGAGAAAATGCAGCATTTGAATAGGCACACATTCAAACATTTATGAGTAAACATTTCTGCAAGAGAATCCAATACCTTTTTTACGTGCACTAATTGTTTGTAATAACCATATTTTCGTGTACTTTGGTCATTTCTGAAAATGGTCATTTCTGAAATCAAACCATTCCTATTTACAAGCCTTGGTACAAATTTGAGGCAATTGTGCAAGCTGTATATGGAATATTTGGAGGCTTGGAACTGGCTGTGTTGCTTTGGACTCTTCCCTTTGCCTCTTAAGGCCAGGAGCACCTGGGTCACAATTCTGTACAAACGAAACCACATTTTTACTCTGACATATATGGTCATGAAGTCCAGTGGGAAATCTATTAAATGGTTTATGGCAGGTCACAGGCACAAGTGAGGTCACTTCTCAGACAAAAAATATGTGCCATTTTGAGATTGGCACAGGTGTCCCATAACAGCATGAAACACACCAGAATAAAATGAACTTCACTAAGAAAAGCCCCAGTGGCAATTGTTGTAGCAAATGGAACTTAACTTCTCAGACAATTGTAAACATGATTAATCATCCACAAACAGACATTTAAAATGTGATATTCAGTAGCTGTTTACACTGTACAGAGAAACACGATTGTATTGTCAAAATGGAATAAAAGATTAGCACACATTTTTAAAATGTGTGGATGTGTGCTTTATTTGCCAAATTATCTGAGGTAATGTGACTTGTCCCACAAACAAATGAGGTGGGTTTTCATAAAGAGTTTTGTTTAACTGTAAATAATTTGATATATGGCAACATCTTTAAGGAAAATGCTTCAGTTAAAGATTTTACTTAATAATTTCTGCTTAAAACAGATTATTTTCTTGCACAGATTCTCAGTAGTGAAATGTAAGGACAAAATAACATCCCCATCTGAAAAGATACCAAGACGAACATCAGTTTTTTGAAAACAACAAAAATCTAACCTTCCCTTCAGCAAATCCAATTTCTACGAAGTAATATCCTGACAAAAGCCCTGAGAGTATTTGTAGTTGTTGAATATCAGCTTGATAATCTTTCTGAAGATGAACATGATCTAAAAACATTTTCCTGTGAAAAGATCCACACTTCTATGTTAAAATTCCCTGCAAAAGTGAGGATGGTTTTACTGCTGAAGCCACTGCTCCACAATCTTATTACAATATAAACAAGTAATTTCATCAGCTCGAGTCATCATTAAGACTGATTGTAAAGACATAAAAAAGGAAAGCTTTTTGATGCCTTTCTTCCACACATAGGCTTTTCACAGGAAGGGTGACTGGTCACTAAATGTCTCTGTATTTTACAGAATTAACTAACCCATAAATTAATTCAGATGAATTATGTATCACTAAAACTATGTTAAAGGATTGTATGATTTAATTTCCTATAATCTGAGAGTTCCAACATCCACTGTAAGGTGAAAAAAAGAACTTGGCATCTGGTACTGTCACAGGAACAAAACGTACAGAGAAAGAAGCATTTATGGATGAGAGTTGTTGCTACTTAGCTGAATCTGAACCTGTCTTGTTGGAGGTCATGTGATTTCTTGGATTGGTGGTCTGTAAAACAATTCTCTGTCCTATTGTGCAAAACCCAGCAAAACTGAACATATACCTAAATTTCATAATGCTCTCAGATTTGGTATATCAAAACTGAACAGTTTCTAATATCCATAGGGGCATCTCTTTTCCTGATTGATGCACATACACACACACTCTGACTGGCAGGACAGATACAAGGACTGAGGGGATGTTAATGGAAATCTAAAGGTCTTATTTACCAAGTTAATTTATTTGTAGCTCTCTTCTCAAGCAATCAGATACACAAAACATATATTATCTATCTCACAGTCCTTGTACAAGTGAAATTAAAGTATTATACTTAACTATAGAGGCTGAACCTTAATTTCTTCACCTATTAACACTGAATTGGCTCTCTCAGAAACTGAAGGAGCATCTTACCTGAATTGGGTATTGTGTTAGTCTCATGGGCCCAACTTGTACTTCTGCAGTTGAAGCCTGCTAAAGAAGAGAAATACAGATTTTTTTTTCAGTCTGGTTCTTAAGAAGATAGCACTTTACATTCAAGAATTAAAGATCAAACAGAACCATGAAAGATGCTAAAAGGCACACTGGCATATGACTAGCAGCCTTAATTTAGTTGCTTTTAAGTGCCTCTTACATGATCATCTTTACCAAATTCCTATTTTTGTTTTACTTGCCTTTTAAGTTAAATATGGAATGGTTTTAAATAAGGAATACAGCAAGAAAGACACATTTGCTTTTCCCTTTTTCCCCAGTAGAGTACCTAGGTTACATAGAAGGACTTGCTTTTGCTGGAGACTACAGAAAGATACTTATCTCTGGCCAAAAGTTATTCATTTGAATGTAATACAGAACTTTTATTAAACTTTTTAAAAACTTTTTAAAAATTGACTTTTATTAATGGTCTTGTGATATTTTGTAAATAATAATGTTTTAATAATAGGATTGATAATGGAAGAAGAGACTTTTCAGAAAAGTGAACTTGTTTGGGTTGCAGATTTAAAGTTGTTTTCCAGAACCATAGCCTTCAGTTTTCAGGTACAAATATCACTACCATGTGAACCATGACATTTTCAGAAGACATAAGAGCACATAATAATTTAAATCTGCTGCAGGAAAGCCAGCACATGTGGGCTGTGGCTGCTTTGTTTGTTATACTTCTAAGGAACTGGTCTACATTAGTACTTTTTGTGTCTTGATACATTTCAGTACACTTCTCCTATGCACTACTGATTTGTTTCACTTCAGATTATTAGCTACAGAAGGTTGTTAAGCAACAGAACAATACACATGTCCTCACACAGGTGCACATACTTAACGAGAAGAGTCTTTAACCCCGGAAAATGTTCATGCATATGGAGAAATTAGTTGCAAGTTACCAATCTCCAAAAGGACAGATTCTGTGCTTTCCTGGTTACCGGTTACCCCAAATGTCCCAGGTGTAAGCAAGCTAAAGCAATCACCCTGCAAAACATGTAATCTGACCAAAACCCTAATAGTAGGCAGATTTCCAAATCCATTCCCTGACACATAGGAATGCTGGAGCCTTATTTCTGTGGCATTTTTCTCTGTGGTACTCGTTAATTTGAGCCTTTTATACAGGCAATATTTAATCCTTAAAAAAATGTATTTTTCAAAGGAATGAGTATAAACATTTAAAAGAGATGAAGTTCCCGGTATTCTACTCTTTTCTTTAGAGAATACAATACTGTGTTAAGCATTAACAGCCTTGCCTGCATGTGAGACAGTGGCATTATGTATAGCTACAATTGACACATTGGACTTTCATGCACCACTGCGCATCGATTCTTCTCAGCCCTACAACGTACGTCAGAAGGTGGTAACAGGCAGTACTCCAAAAGATTAAACTACAAAGCCTGACACTGTTTTCCAAAGCAAAAACTGCCCCCAATATAAGTGTAGTTAACCCTCCTTTTCTCAGAGAAAAGCTTCACTTCCCACTTGAGCACCTGCTGTAGCAGAATGTAGCTTAGTTCCTGTAAGCATAACTGAACAGAAATGGAAGTTAGCACTCATCATTACCATGAGTTAAGAGTAAGTTAAAGAAACAGTTCTCTGAAAGCTCACAACTCCTATTTCCCAACCAAAAGAGAAAAACAGTACATTCCCACTCCAATGGTACTCAATAGGAAACTCTTAAATAAATCTTTTATGTTCATATATTTTGATTTAAAAAAAAAGTTTTGAAGTAATCTCATTAGACAAATCTGTAAGACTACACAGCAGACTTCAGTCAGTCTCAGAGCAAAAGCATATTTTTTGACAATGAATAGCTCAATCTGTCTCAATGTGTAGATCAAGAGCATGAGATTCTTCAACAAAAGAAGAATACAGACACATGCATGTATGTTTAGACACAGATATTTATTTTATTATCCATTTATTAATGCCAGGGAAATATCAGAGAACTCACATTGTAAATGAGTGCCTTCCACTTTCTACCACTTCAGAAGACATCCAGTGTTAGCCACTCTGTATTGTCAAAAATGGAATAACTGTGTCCAAGACAGAGATCAATGCAGGCAAGTCTATCAAGTCCTTTACAGAGATCACTTTATAGATTAGCCGCTTTTCTTATTTTAAAACAACAGCAACAAAATAATCCACTCACTCTGACTCAGAGTTTTTCTCCCAGCTGTTTCTCTGTCAGCTTCATAAATAGAAAACAGTTGAATAGAAGGACAAAAAACCCAGGGTCTTTCTCTCTCTTCCTCCCTTCCTTCCAGATTCAGGGTGGTCCTGCCTTTCCTAACAGCAGGAAAACTAGGCGAGAATTAGAAAATCAGAGACCCCTGATGCAGGTGAATGTGTCCCTGTCCTCTCAGTGCAGATATGATAGGGTCAGAACCACAGAGGGATGCAGAATAGGTGCTATTATACCTGAAAGATTGCTATGTGTAGTCTTTAAGTTCCTAAAATGCTCAACGTCATTACTTACACAATGCATGGAAACAGATGGACTGTCAAATTTAGACTGGTAATGAACCTGAGTATGGGAAGGATAAATAAACCTTCTCATTAGATACAGCAAAAACTATGTCTGACATCCTCCTGTCTGGTCTTTAAGTTCTGAGTCTTGCTTTACAACCTGAATCAGACCCTTGGATTTATATGCCCAAAATGCTATGGGTATAAGTGACTGACTCACTTTTCTCTGTCAAAATTCAGCTAAGGGAGGCAGCAAAAATAATGATGTGTGCCTGGCCTTCACAAATGTCCTATGGATCTCTCGCTTGCCTGAAGGAACTAACTCCACATGTTCTGAACTCCCAGAAGAATCTGACCATGTGGACATTGCATATTAGTGATACCATGACCATACCTCTGTTTATTTCCTCACTTAAGTGAATATCACATTGCTGATGATTTCCAATTTAAATAAAGCTCTCATTATTTGACTGACTGCCAGGAAGGACTGCTAATAGATCTGCAACCTAAATCAATTAGTGTAGCAGCTCATAACAGACTTTTCTTGTAAAACATGCAGAGACAAGCCTGATTCCAAAGAGGCCAGTGGGAAAATCCCCAATTTCAGTGAGCAAAGGAAGAGACACTGTGTTGTAAGGAAATAAATAACTACCTAGAAATACTAAAAGCTTAAAAACAGTGAAAAAAATATTTGTCTTAACATTTTTAACTGCCCAATATTATTTTCAGTATCACTGTAATCTCCTAAGCGATCTCCACAGGAATCAGCTATGAAACAAATAATTAGACAAAGTCAGTAGCACTTTCTGAGCTCTTATGCTTTGGTGTTAATCAGTGATCACCAATTACCTTACTATTGTAGCAGTGCCATTAGGCAAAATAGCACTTACTACTTCATTGAATTTTCACCTTTCTAAATCACCAGTACAGAAGTGTTTACCCCATTATGACTGCAGACTTACAGCCCTTGCAGTTTATGAATCATTGATAATTACCAACACGCCACTGTAATTAGTGTTGACTAATTAGTACAGCAAAATCTTCTTGCATAATTCTGTGCTGCTTCAGAGCAACAATAGCAGCTAGAGCCAACCAAGCAGTGAAGCAAAGGTGTTGGTGAATTCAGCTTCCTGTAAAGGCTCAGGATGGATACGCCAGTTGAGAAGCAGTACACAGATGCCAAGGTCCCTTTGGACACCCTTTAGCCCTGAAGACTCCCTGCCCTCTTACCTTTCCCTTTCACTAGTGCACCCCTTTGTTCAGCTTTGTAGTGTTTTCAGACATCTGACCCTTTGGTTTTGCAAGCAGGTAACAGGAATCTCTTTTTGACCCAGCTTTCCCCTCAGCTCTGTTTCCCTGGCCACATCTCCGCATCTTTGCCAGAGTTCTTTTGCACTTCCCTCCAGCTCAGTTTCCTCTGTCCACACCACTGATAAAGACTGACACTTCAGCCTGTTCCTTAGATACTACCATTTCCATGTTTCATTGTACCAGCATTTTCAACCTCAAATCCAGTTTCTATTTCTTTCCCTGGCCAAATTGCAGTCCACAGCAGTGTATGGCTTCAACCCTGGCCTTAGTCTTGCATGAATTCCCTTATGAGACACAGGACCAAGAGCTGCTGTCCAACAGCCTCGGCCTGGAGCTGGTGTCCTGCACTACTGACTGCTTCAGCACCCCAAACAAAGGTGCTCAGCTCCTCTTCCACGGTTCAGCAAAGCTACACTCCTCTGTTCTTCACCTTTTATCCTTTTCTTGTCTTCCTTAGTAGAACTATATCACAATCTTTCTCTTCTTTTATTTTTTTTATCACTTCTGGTCCATTCAACTCCAATCCATGAGCATTTTTGTATAGTTTAAAACTCAACCACTGTTGCTTAGTTTGGTTTCCCCCTTTCTTTGTCAGCTTCAGCTCTTACAGAGTATCACTTGACCCATTTGGCAATTTGTGTTACAAAGAAGGGGCAGATTTACCAGGGAAAACTGAAGAGCTCTTTTCACCTGTGAGTCAAAAAGCTCCAAAATGATAATTTGGCAAAGGCTGGGAGACTAAGTAAGATGAATCACTCCTACAGTACATACTCATACTGCTGGAGACTTGGTCCTGAGCTAGATGGGTTTTGGTCTGACCTCCTCAGCTTTTTCAGACACCATTTTCCCTACCTCACTCATTTGACTGACTGCCTCTTTATCCTCTCCACCTATCAGTACAGCTACAGCAACTCTTTTTCAGCAAGGACTGCTATCTGCCACGTTGTTCTCAAATTCTGTTGGGTTCTGTAGTTGCTGTTGTTTTGTTTGTTTTTTTTCCCTGTCAAATCGTCCTTCCTCTTGTTTCCAGTTGACTTTTACATCTGCTTCCTGAGCGGCTGGTGCCCTTCATTTTTCTCACCCCCACTAGAGGGCTTCCAGCTCACTGCTTCACCAGCTGCTCCCCTCTTGCTAACTGACTGCCACTTTTCCACGGAGTACAGAGGAGCATTGGATTGCTGGATAGCTCAACTCTGAAGTTATTGCAAGGTCATGCAGTTTTATTTCCTGAAAACAATGATTAAACACGCATATTACTTAGAAGAAATAAAGTTTTGTCGCTGCTGGTACAGTCACTGCAGTCTATGCAAGCACGCCTAGCAGAAGCCTGACCCACAAGGTAGATACACAGGTAAAAAAATTCACACATACATTTGGAAATGGTGGCCTGTTAGCAACATATGTGACAATACACGCTGAGGCATGCAGCATGAAAATACTAGATCCACAGGACCCCAAATCCACAAGACACATAGGTTTGGCAGCGTCTGTGTGTAGCTCAAGGGTAGTGTTCACAACCTGTGTCTGATTCCTTTGCCTCTCAAAAGCAAGCAGAATTGAGCTGAGGCCATATTAATACCCCCAGTTAAAGCTATGTCACTGCACACAAGAGAATTAGACATTTACAAGGGACGAGAACAAAGTCAAGGGGAGGAGTCCCTCCTTCCATGACTGCTTTCACCTCTGGGTGATGAAATCCAGCTTCTGTTGTGTACTCTCACCCATGACCTTTGAGCTCCTTTTCTGCAGTGACCTGTGTCTGAAAAGGAGCATTAAGCCCTAACTTTCTTTCCTACCTTCTTCTTCCCCACCAACCTTGCCTTCACCTGGTGGGAGAGCATTCATTTGGCAGTGAAGCATTTGAAACCAAGCATGGCTAGGCATAGAATATCCCATATCAGATCCACCAGCCCGATGCAGTCCCTGCGTTTCTCCTGTGCTCTGAATACCAGACTGACTGGGTTCCTCAGGGGACCTGCCTTAGAGATGCCTCCGGCTGCAAACTCCACATGTTCTTCAGTGTGAGCCATGTGCCAAGACTTGATATCTTAGTAGAGATAAGATGGTCATCAGTTCTGGAGATAAACAGAAGTCCTCATAAAAACTTCAAAGTGAGGATCAAATGCCTCAAATTGAATTTCTGTGAATTTTGCACTTGATAACATATTGAATGTCTAAGTTGTTCGGGGTCTTTTTGTGTTTCGTTCTCAGAATCTGCTTCTACAGCTTCTTTTGTGCAAAGCTGAAAAGTTCCGTTTCAGAATCAGCTTCAGGAACAGATGTTAAGATTTCTTGCTTCCTTCATTCTCATTCCTCTCTATCTGTTCTCCTTGTGTTTCAAATAAGAAATTAGAAAAATAAGTAGTCAAAACCACAGATCTGTTTCTTTTCTATTTCTCACTCCTTTTTTTCTGCCCAGGACATAAGTAATCTGTTTTTAAGCAACTAGAGTCAGTAGTGATCATACAATCTTGCTGTTTCAATTTAAAATCAGTGGTAAGGGAAGAAAAGCAAACCAGGGGGATGCAGGTAAACCTCTGAAAGACACAGGGAAGAGAGAGGGAAACAAAAGGCAGTTAGCACCAACAGGTCACAAGTAGTGGATCATCCTCAGGAAAACAAAAATTGAGAAAGAAATATCAATGCCAAGCCGATACCAATTTTAGATAACTTCTTGAACAAGCAAGCTGACACTTGTGAAATAATCCTATGAGGTCTAAGATAATAAAAGTGTATCTGATATAAAATGATAACTGAAGAAAGAATATTATTTAAGGACTTTTTACATTCTGTTCACAGTTTGGTAGCAGCTTCCTTGTGAATACATCATAATAGGACAAGTGGAAAAGATGCTAGTTCAGCCATTGTGGTGCTACATTTGGCAATAACACTACTGTTGTTGAGCAGTCCTCATTTCTGCTCACAGCAGCAGCTACTTTGAGACCTTTCAAGGCTACAAAAGACTCAGCAACCCTCAATCTGAAGAGGGTAGTCCACATGCCATTTATTCCTATAATTTGCAGATTAGGGCTTTCAACAGCATCTGGAAGCAGTCCTGCAGGTTGTACACACAGCTTCTCACCATGCAGATTTTTCTTATGTGGATTCAAGGATCATGATCTACCATTAGGACCACTACCAAAATTCTGGTTCTTGATGTCAGCATAGAACAAATTTGGTGTTCGAGATACAGTTGGTTGAACACATTTGAGTAGGATGCTCCTTAATAAAAACCAAAAATTCTCTAGGGGGATGTCTAAACACATTCACATTTTTAAAGAACCTGTGAGGAGCAATCAAAAAATCAGTCAAACCAACCAATCTTGGTCCAAAATCCTGTCTTCAGAAGTCGCCAAAAGCAGATGGAAAACTGGAAAATGCAAAACCAGGGCAAGTACAGAGTGACACTGTCCCTTACACCCCCTAACCTTTGCACCCCCTAACACTTATAGCTCATCTTAGCTTATGCTTTTCTGCTCACAAAGCAGCAGGGCATGTAAATCAAGATCCGCCCTTTCTTCATTGACCATGTAGAGTGTCTCAAAATTCACAGCATTGGGAAACTTCCTCCCTTTCCCCCAGATATTCAGAATATGAATATAGAAGGCTTTAGCTAATTTAGTTTAAATTTAGCTAATTTAAGATGCTCATTGAAACACCAATGAATAAAGAATTGCAAAACTTTTGGCTTGAAGAGACCCCTGAAGGCCATCTAGTACCTCCAAGTGGTGCTATTGCAATGCTTGATCAGGTCAGCCATGGCTTTGCCTATCCCTTGTCAGCATGGCTGCTGCTCAGCAATCACATTCCAGCCTGTACTGACAAGAGAGAAATTAAAACCCATTTACTGGACAAGTGCTGTAATTTCCAAATTGCTGTGTTCTTAGATTTTTGGAAGGAAAACCAACTACAGAATACATCAATTTGATTTTGAATACTTTTGACTTTATCAACAGAAGATTCTTTGAAAGCACACAAATTTCACTTCACTAAATATGCATGGCAGGTAAGTTATATTAATGCCCTCACAGTGTGAAAAGGTGAAGGGAAAATAAACTTTTCCAAACATCTGTCAAAGTGAACAGAGTATGTACAGACTCATAGATCTTGGCATGGTGAGACTTCTTTCTGCAAATCCTTCTGTCATTACTGTCCATTCTCAACTTCAGAGAAGCATAAGTCACACACATTGCTGAGGAATCTGATCAAATCTCTTTACATCAACCTTAAGGAAAAACACACCAATGGAGACTGAGCTGTTTCAAAATCATGCACTGGTGTCTGGGAGAGAGCAAAATCCAAGACTGTAGATAGAGAAAGATATAAAAATTAATTGTATTTTCATCTTTGTATGTTGAAGTAGTCAAAGAAGCAACCAATGTGAGGATAGAAACAAAGATCGTAACAAAACAACTTTGTACTACCACATAAATTTATGGTGAATAAACACTTTCAATGTCGTATGTAATCTTTTGCTTTCCTTGAGAATAAAGTAAGGAAAACTAGAAAGATTAAAGAGAAAAGAACAAGAATAATAATGAAATTTCAACATATCTTTGGATAACTAAAAAGACTAGGCTGCTTCTTCTAGGAAGAGAGCTTCCTAAGGAACTGGATAAGTATCTGTGAAATCAGAGGTAGAAATTAGAAAGAAGAATGACTCACCAAGAGTATTCCCAATACAAGAAATTTGATGCTTGCACTTAGAGCAGGCCACTGGAAGGGGCACTGTTAAAACAGCAGTTAACAAAACTTGCCAAAGGTAGGCCCCTGTGCTGCTGCAGAACACATCAGTAGGAACATAACCTCAACTCACAGGCCCTTCAGTTATAAGTTAAGAGGCCCAGGGAGTGATCCCTCTCCATCTGCCCTCTTTTCTCTCTGTTGCCTAAGGCTCCTTATACTTGCCCAAGACAAGATAACAGGCAGACAGGCTTGCAGTTTAATAAGCTAGATCAATTCTTGGGCATGGTTATTAAAATTATATAAAATATAATATTGAAATTGATACAAAACCCCCAAGAAATGAATTTCAATGCAGGAAATTCCAGGTAATATGATCATAGAAATACAAACAGAAAAGGCTAGAACATAATATTGCAGGAAGAGATTAGCTAAATAGCCATGATAGTCTTCCAACACCTCTTGGCCTAGGCGATACTCATAACTTGCTGGTCTGCAATCAAACAATCATTTTAAAATGTAATATTTACTTTGCCTTCCAAACATTGATTAGAAAAAAGCATCTGGATGTTACCTGCATACACCTGAGTTACCTGCCTCGATTAATTTGACATTACTCTTCCAGTAGTAGATAACCTGAAAAATGTACTTGTCTTGGCTTCCACTGTTTAGCATAAACTGTATAGCCTTATACTGAAAGTAAACAAAACCACTAAGATTATGCCCCTCAACAATCTGAGAGCAGTCAGAAGCAGCACCTGAAATCCTGATGTGCAAGTGCACATGTAGGCAATTATGGACTCTACTACAAAGGTTTAAACGAAAAAAAATAAATTTTGACTCAAGGTATGTGCCATGGTATCATGGTTTGACACTGGCCAGGCACCCATGAAAACCTCTCACTCACCCTCCCTGGTACAGCTGGACAGAGGAGAGAAAATTTCATGAAGGGTTCATGAGTTGAGATAAAGACTGGGAGAAAGCACTCGAAGGGCAAAATAGTCTAAAATTAAGGATCCTGAGTTTATTACTAACAGAATCAGAGAAAGAGAATGAGAAGTAAATAAGCCCTTAAAGAACACCTTTTCCCCCCAACTCCTCCCTCCTTCCCACCAACAGCACAGGAAGACAGGGTGTGGGGTTTTGGTCAGTTTCTTGCCCGCGGTTTTCTTCTGCTGCTCAAGGAGTCCTCCCCTGTAAGACCATGGGGTCCCTCCCACAGGACACAGATCTCCATGAACTTCCCAGCATGGTTCCAATCTCATGAGCAGCACTCCTCCCAAAACTTCTGCAGCAAGACCCTCCCACAGGCAGAATTAAAACTGTGTCACTAGTTTTGTTTTGATTTCTTCCTAAATATGTTATCACAGAGACATTACCAACGTCCTTAATTGGCCCAGGCTTGGCCAGCAGCATGTCCATCCTCAGAGCCAGCAGGGATTGGCTCTGCCACACATGGTGGAAGTTTCCAGCAGCTTCTCACAGAAGCCACCTCTGTTGGCCCCCCTGCTACCAAAACCCAGGCTGTGCAAAACCAACACCTGTGGTTTTGCTCTACCATTTCTCCAACACTATTCATTGTAGATACTGCTAGCTTTCAACATCTGCCCTAGACTGCAGTGGTTACCAGCCTGCTTCTTCAGAGATGCATGATAGATGTCACCATTGGAGCGTTGGCTTTGTATACCTCCTCTTACTTCTTCTCTTAAGTGGGCATTGCTAGAAGGAATTTTTTCCTGGTTCAGAGAGATCTGTTCCTATCTTATTTTGCCAGCTCCTGAAAGCCTAAAACATATCTCAGCCTAAAATCTCCATAAAACACTATATTCTGGGTGGAATGAAGAAGAAAAAAAGCCAAAGAAACCCCAACAAAACCCAGAACAAGCATGTTCTGATGAGAGTGAGTAATTTACTGAAGTTTTCTGAATTGTCTTGCAGTTAGAAAAAAACCTCAGCATTGAACTTTGATCTACGTTTTACAAAAGTACCAAAATAAACACCAGTAAAGAACAGGGTATTGTACATAAAGGACAGACATGTTCATATGTCCTTTGAAAACATAATGTTCTCTCATCCCTGCTCCTTCACACTGTCAGATAGCACTTGTTTTGCAACATTTCTGTTTTGACTGTGGGATTTGGGAGCAGGCAGTGGAAAACAACTAGTTTGGCTTTTGATTAAAACTTTAGCATCCACAAGATATGTCTTATAAATATGCCTAGGCACTCTATTGAAAAAATCCCCCAAAACCCCACAAAAATACAAAGACCAACAACACTCCAAATTGCAAATTCACAGTACAAACACCGGTAAAAGAAAAATTAAATCTTCCCAAGTTTATAGGATAACAGACACCTATGAACACTTTTCCCATTACAAAGTCTAACATTGACTTTAAAATCCAAAAATAGCATTTAAATATATGTCAAAATTAACTATTTTGCCATTGATCCTTTAGTTAGAAACCCGCAAATAGAATAATTCCCAGAGCAGACCCTATCATCTCAGGTACCATGAGTGATGCTGTCTCCTGTAACAAAGCCTACAGTTTAGCACTGTCTGTTATTGTAAAACTACAAATTATCAACATGAAAGTCTGTACCATGTCTCACACTAAAAACTGTGCAGACAACGAAAATCAAAGCCAAATTCTCATCAAAATAAACAGCTCCAAGGCTCTCACGCTGACTGAATAATTCATGATCACATTTAATTCTGTTCAAGTTTCTATTTTAGTTTTGACAAAGCCAGTGCAGCTAATCCAGACAGCAGCATTCATGTCTCAAATACTCCAAGACTGATATCTGGATATCACACTCTGTGATATGCACAGTGCCTTGCCCACTCGTGAGCCATCCAAACCCAAACCCAGCATTTCCACTCTCAGTGTTTTGTTGTTCAAGACTACAGTGTTCACAAAGGTCTCACTTATTTTACAATTCTCGAAGACCAAGGTCATCTCTCACTTTTACAATAGGGCACAAGAGCTGACTGATCCTGTGAGCCCTACCCAAAGAGAGACGAAGAGTAAGGAAGCATAGATGGAGTATTTATGCAAGGTAGGTATAAGTGATACAGATGAAGTGGTAGAGAAAGGGGAAGCTCAGTTCAGTGGAAAAGAGAAGCAGGTGTTAGATTTATCTGAAGAATTCATACCTTGCAAAAGAAAGAAATACTGCGATGAAACTTATTTACCCAGTCTTACAAACTTGAATGCAGTCATGAAAATTTGACTGCCATTATTCTATTCATATAGATGCAAGTAGGATCAGCATCTGATTTTAGGATTTAACTTTTGCATGCAGTTGCAATTCAAATAAGCTCTGCAAAAGCATGGAAAGAAGGCATACAATAGACCTTCACCTGGTCTGCTGAACCGGGACAAATTATTACTTACAGAATAAGGAATAATAATTTTGGTATTACTCATCATTACTTACACAGAGTGTGAGTGTGTGAAATTAAAAGCTTTCTGGAAAAAGTATTTTTTTTGGACACTTTGTTCCAGTCTTACCAAGGAAAAGCACCATTAAATTAAGTGCCATGGTTCAGACCCAGCATTACAAGACTCATGTAAATGTGCTACAGAGACCTCTTACTGCTACTCTGGTTTTTATGTACTGACATCTCTTTGAACTAAATATAGTCATTTTTGTCCACCATTAGGATTGTCCATCATGAGGATGTAATTATGCAACTTACTACCAACACATTACTGAGAAGATAAAAAAATTGCACAGTTATACTCCACACACACAGTGAAGCACAACCCCCTTGCAAATGTCTTGGCAATCAATTTTCTCCCATGGCTTCTGCACATGCACACTATGAATTTCCACCTATAAGAATTGAAACAGAAGTTCTGCCTGCTAGGTGCAATGTTAACTGCCAAGGTTTCTCTCCCCAAAGAAGAGTTGCAATTGCCCAGTTTCAATGCACCTTATATTGCAGAAGCTGAAGTCAGCTTAGCAATTGTTTAATTCTATTTTATGAGCAAGATTTCTGGAGACAAAAAGGGCCTCTTGTACAGTTAAAGGCAGTATAGCCCAAATGTTCACGACTTCACTGAATTAAGCCCTTATTAAGCAACAGGAGCTATAAAAGTATCATGAACTGAAGAGTATTCTCCTCTCCAAGAGATCACATGGACATTAAATGCCTGACACTTTCCAACCATCCTTATTAAGAAATCTAGTCTCCGAAAGCCATAAAATATTTTAGTTTCAATTCACAGACAAACATTTTCATCAACACTGATTTTATAAGATGTGATGTCTTCACTTCAGTGGATTAGACCCTGTATCAAGTATAACTCCAATGAATAGCTGCTTGTGCATAAATTATTCACAGTTACACTACAGCCCATGAAATTACAACAGAAAAACTATTGCTGAGTTTTCTGCTAAATATCTCTCTCATATATCTCTTTATTTTACAGCTGTCTTTGGAGGCACTCTGCAGGGAAATATGTTGTATTTCCTGTTAATATTGTACTTATTACAAGTGCATGTCACATGGCAGGAAACAGTAACTTCTCTAAGTTTCTCACTGGGTCCAATTCAGTTTTCAAAGAAATTTAGAAATATTTGATTGTCATAAACTAGGGGAAATGAGCTGCCAAGAGAGCAGGTAAAGTGGTCTGGGCATTCAGGCCACTTGTGTTGTTGTGTGTCACTCTGTGACAGAGTTCTGAATAAAAACATTGAGTTATATTGAAAAAAAGATGCAATACAGTATCATTTGATAAACATATGGGGTCACTCTAAAATGAGTGCAGATAAAATAATTTTTAAATATTGATACAAATATATAAAAATATAAAAACATATAAAATCATAAATGTGATTTTCAAGAGAAATGAAATTTAATAAACTTGTCCTGCTCAAGACTGC
>VXBI01006479.1:44067-58361 GCA_013397375.1 Toxostoma redivivum
AAGGGTTTGTTGGAATGCCACAGGCAAAGTTATTTAAAAAAGTGGAGAAAAAAAACAACTGCAAGATAGGTAGGGTAGCAGAGGGCCTTGACTGAAGGAGTCATCAAAATGAGGTGAAATTCAAACAATATAAAGAGCTATGTTGCTATCCATTAAAAGCTTCTTAGCTGAGTACGTCAGAAAGAGCAGAGATTACAGCTTAGGACTCCCATCAGTAAATCAGAGAAGACCAGGATTAAACTTTTTCAAGGCTTTGATGAAACCGAAGGAGTTGCAGGAGGTTGCTTCTGACAATTGCAAGGGCCAGCTCTCCGACCCAAGAGCCCAGAAATGACATTTTACTTCACATAGCAAATTACTGTTAAAGATCAAATGCTTTCCCAGAAGCAAATAAGAGACATTGGGCAGGGAGGCCTCCTCCTCTGTAATAAAATGTCTGTAATTGTTATAGTCAAAGAATATAAAAAGTTAATTTCTGGGCACACATAGAACACTCTGATTTGCTCACTAGTCCCACCTTTAGAAACCCTGTGATAAAGGGGTAATGCACATTGCTGGATGCTCTCATTGACTAACACAAGTGCACTCCACACCCTTTCAGTTATGGCATTGCAAATATAGACCTCAAGTCTTCAGAGCCATATAAAATTACTAAAACAATGAATTTTCACACATGCAGATTTTGGAGAAACCCTACTTGTTCCTTTTAGACCTTAATGGCATGGAGCTAACCAACTGCTCCAAATTTTGCTGCCAGACACGGGTCATAACCACCCCAAGGCTGTTTTAGACTTCTTCTGGGTGCAATGACCCTGCGAAAATGTAAAGTCAAACGGGAGCTCTGGTTTTTCCAGTCAAGCTGGATGGTTCTACTTGTGCTCTTAGATATTTTGCTAAGTCAGGCTTCAATGAAGATCAGGATTGCAAAGACATAACAGCTGCAGAGGGTTATATCAAGCCACCAAACTAACATCGTATCTCTGAGAATGGTCAACACAGGATAATTTGTACCTGAACAGTATAAGCATATGTGATACCTCCCACATCCATTCCATATGCAAGGCCTTAGACATTTCCAAAATACACAGGAGAAATTTTTTACTTATTAATCCTCCCAAAAACTCTCTTTTACTTATTTTTGTACTGTTGTTGGGAACTCATGCTATGTGCACCATGGAACACTACCTCCTTTTTTGTATATAGCTGAGGAGCACAGCACAGTCTGACACATTCTGTAATTTGCAGTCATTATGTTTTTCATGTAACAGATACAGATTATTCAGAAAACTTTCATTAAAAAGAAAGCAAAGACATTTTTAAGTCCTCTAGGTAGATATAGTCATATTTTCAAAGCTGGTGTGAATCAACGTACCCTGAATCCACAGTAGGTCTGAGACAACAGCTCTGATAGTCTTAAAGGCAATTTTACAGTCAGCATGGTGGACTTACCGTACAGAGAGATCTGCTCTGAAATGGGAATTTGCCTTGTGTACTCTAAAAAACAAGTGGCCTTGACACACCACTGCAGTAGGTATGAATCTGCAGTAGGTCTGAGACAACAGCTCTGATAGATTTAAAGGCAATTTTACAGTCAGCATGGTGTACTTACCATGCAGAGAGATCTGTTCTGAGATGGAGACTTGCCTTGTGTACTCAAGAAAACAAGTGGAGGTCTCAGTAAAAGAGCCCCACAGAAGTTAGCAGAAAGATGAGAAAGAACATTAGAAGTAATTTTGCTAGTGATGAGAAGTATGGGGAGTTTATAGAAGCATGCACTGCTGACCCATTTCAGCATAAATTTTTTAAAAAATGTGTACTGGATACAAACAAAATACTGAGAAAATGCCATTTCCCGATAAAAGTCCGAAGGGCTGGCTTATGCTTAATACTTTATGTTATAGAAGTTTCTTGTGTTTCAATTTCTCTTCCAGCAGACACACACATGTATGTGCAGACACAGGTTGTCCCACAAAAGTTTCAATGAAATGCATTTGTATTAACTGGCTTTTTTATATTTCACTTCATTAAAACAAACCCCCCAAAAATATACTTTGCTTTTAAAAACAAAAACTAAAAGAAAAGTCATTCTCTAATCTTGTATTTTAATTTCAATCATGATGTATGCAGAGATATTTTTAAATTATTAAATCACTTTTACCACATTCAAAATATGATTGCCTCAAAATACCATGAGTAAGCTAAGAAACATATATTTGGAAGTTTACAAAGGCAAGCTAAAAGCAAGTCTAGGCACAGTTCCCATTTTTGGGGGGAGTGGGATCTTCATCTTGCATTGGAAACTACCCTTTCAACCAAGGGAGTTTGCTCCCATTTGGTCATACTGAGACCACCTCCATGGTGCTGCAGGAATCCTCATCCCAAAGCAGAAACTGTCTCCACAGCCAGTGTTCTCTGGGGAGGCAAAAGCCACAGCATGAAAAGCCATCTCAGAGCTTGGGACACTGAAATTCCAAACCTTTCTATATCAGATCATAGAAGAGTTTACCCTATTTCTGCATGGAATAAAATGCAATAATATTGTAGTTATTGATCATGTTACCACATTAGGAAAATGAAGAAGCCTTACCTATGTTCACAGCAAATAAAAACTATGACTGCATTTCTTATGCATGCCAGTAACTTTAAATTTTCTTTGTTGCATTAGACACTTACCAGCAAGTGCACTATTTACACAGGTTTATACACAGGTTTGCACAGTCTTTACACAGGTTCAAATAACTAGATTATACTATGAACACAGTAATTTCACTGGTACTCACCACAAATTATTCTATTTTCTGTGGAAGACTAGTGAAGAGGCTGTGACTGTACAAATAGGATAAATACACTCTGATGCAAAAGGATTTATAAGCATGCTTTACTACTGCTTTAAAGACTGATTCTGAGAAACTGAAACAGCTGCAAGAGTACTCATCTTATTTAAAATGGCTCGGTTTAATGGTTGTCTATGTTGCTCCTGACAGGTAGATGTTGCTGCCTGAGATTATTACTTTTCACTGAAATGTGTACAGCATGAAGCAGCACAGTAATCTTCATGAATTTATATGTACAGCAGAACATATAAGATCCACTCTCATACACTTTACCTTCAGTCACAGTCAGCAATATCAGGAAAGCTTTTAATTCATGTGCTGCCTCATATGACTAGGTTCTCCTTGAAAGGAAGCATGACAACAGAACCAGCAACAGCCTACTCATCCACCTTGCTTAGTTTCTTTTGACTGATTTGGGATCAAGAGCAAATCAAATAAGAAACCACATTTATTTAAAGACTGTTAAATTCTTCACCTTAGTGCTCCACTGCATCTTTTTCTTCAAAAGGGAATGAACTTCCACTTCCATATGTGCTCACTGTACACATCTGCAAGCATTAAACACACAGTGGAGCCAAATCTGTAACTACATAGAAGATGTTATGACTGGTGGTGAGATGAATAAATAATCACTCATTTTATTTTTCACCCTGAATATTGATCTAACAGTGCAACCTCTACCCAAGATGTGAAATACATCATCACAAAAAGTAAAATACCCATGTCAGTTATCAAACAAGGAGGAGGGGCAGTAAGCACTGCAATTTCATTTGGGGAGACACTGGGCCTTTTCAGATCTGACCTAGTTGTTCAAGGCCACCTGCCTCTCCCTTGTAATAATGGCACAACTGAGATGCTTATGCATGTAGTCAGGTTCCCTGGTACGAGAGTGGCTGTGCCTCAGGAAGAGCTGGAAGGTCTCAGTCCTATGCTTCCAGCCTCAAAAAGGAGCATCACTGGGGTGTAGTTAGGTGTAGTCAGTGCAGTCAGCTGCTGAAGCATATATCCAGCCTGACAGTATGCATTCTGCAGCTGATGTTGCAGTAATCATTAGCACTCAAGCTTTAGTAACCTAAACTTGGTTTAAAACTACTGTGGGTATCTCTATGGTAACATGCCTTTGGACCTCCGCACTGCAGCATGAAGTGAAGTTAGCAGTACCAGAGAGTGAGAAATTTTTCAGCTGGATCCTCCCAGCTAATAGAAGATATTATTGTATTAGAAATAAAGCCTTTTGAAGAAGCAGTAAATCAGGTGAATATTTTTATCAAAGTGTAACCAGAATCTCAAATTGACTATACTAAGTTCTAATTTACATGAAACATTTTTCCAGAATTTTTTCCTTGAAATATTTCTCTTGTTGAAATGAAATTTTCTAATAAACAGAAAATCCAATTCTCCCTAACTTCCCATTAGCATACAAGTCAATTGCCAAGCGAATTTTTAAGCAGACAAGCAGGAAAATTTGAAAGGAGGTTAGAGAAGATGCACAGAAGGTTTTTCCCTGTTTTATGCTTAATCCTGTGATAGTCAGCATGAAGGTACTTTTTTGTGTCACACATTTATGCCATGATTTTTTCCATGTCCTATGGCATGCATATTGATAGAAAAAAAGAAGATATCCCTACACTGTTGAATACTAATCAGTTTAGACAATACTTGGAATAGACAAAGAACAGCTCTCCTTCAGAGTGAGGAGGAATGATTGAAGATAGCAGCTTAGCAGCTTGTTGAAGCAGCTGTGAACTGTGACCAAAAAAATCCAAGAAATCCACACACCTAAATGTATCCTGCTTTGATCCCATTTTCAGTAACTGCGATAACTCTGCAAAGGGCAAGGACAGGGGCAATAAAATAAATGAAATATATTTTGGTGATAAAATCAACCAAAACTGGAGGAAAGATGCCAGCAGATGGCTCACCGAACCTGCAGATAACAATACAGCAAGTATATGTACAAACATACAAAAGAATGTCCCATTGTTCAAAGAAGGCTGACTATCTTCTTCCTATGTGATCACTTCCTCAGTGATTCTATGCTGAAAGAACAGGTGAAAAATAAAAATCCTGTGACAGGGACAGCAGCAGATCAACTAAAGGAAGCAGTGCTGGCATCTCCAAGTGATGCAAATCTCATATGCTGCACCGATGCCCTGCCACTACCTCCTTCACCCACCAAGAAATGTTGAACAGTTATCAGGGAACATTAGGAACAAGCCATTTGGAGGAGCAGCAGTACCCAGCCCAACTACAGCTAAAATAGCTACGGGCTGTGTAGCAGGTATAATGCCAGCTGTTTTGATCCCTATTAGCCCCTTAGACACAGGAGAATGTATCATGGCCCGGTCATTTATTTCTATTGAGTTAAAAATAAAATGAGGGAAAATTTTCAGAAAATTTGAATAGTCTTTTGCCCACTGCCTATCTAAAAAAAGCCAGATCTTCATCTCACTGATGTCAGTGGGAGTCTTTCCAGATGCAAGATTTGCATTCTAACATATGGAGTGGTGACTTCTGAATTTGTACTACTGGAGTATCTGTATGCATTTCACATTTCTGCACCGGGGCTGGAAGTGCAAAATTATCCCAAGTTTTTACGTTGTATCATTAAACACTCTCTTGTACAGTAAACACTGTATTTTAAGCTCATTCATTAGATTTTGAAATAGAATGCTTCTGTTTCTTCAGTGCTAGGAAATGGTACGCAAAATATTCAGATGATTAGGCGTCATCCTTTGACAGGCAATTGTCATCAACCATGCAGGAAAACAGTATTCTCTGACAAGACTTCACATGTGAGCTACAGAAATATAGAGCCCTTTTCAGTTTAAAACTATCTGACTAACTACAGATCTGCAGATATTTGCAACTAAATGAAAAATAACAATAAAGCAAACATGAAAGGATGGCCTTAAAGGAGTTACTTCCAGCACAGCAGATTTTTCAAATCTAAGGTGAAGTTGCAGATGTCTTATAGCTCCAAAGGGGCAAAAAAATCCTTCATCTAAAAATAGCCTCTTGTATAAATGCAGTAGAATCTATGAAAAAGGTTCCCTTCTTTGAAGACAATTCATTGCTGAACTCTTTGAACTGTATAGATAGTCTCTAAGCCACTAAAATGCCAGAGGGCCAAGAGAGATGTGTATGTGCATCAGCTGTTCTTGTTATTGTGTATCTGCAAAGAGACACCCATTCTGGTAGAGTGTAATACTCATCTGATTGAGTGTAATAGTCAACAGTCCCACTAGTTTTTCTGTTCTTGATAATTTTATATTTCACTTTCATAAACCTGAAAGAACAAGTCTGACATCTCTACTACCAAGATCCACAGAACTGAACTTAAAATTATGACATTTAATATATATATTGTCTTTAAGACTTGCATAACTCTTCTGTTGCTCAGTCCAACCTCACCTGAAGGATTGGAGTAGTAAAAGCTCTGTCACTCTGGAAAGAAAAAAATCCCAGAATGTATCAAAGAAGCTGTTGCACTAAACAAAATTACAACATTTATACAAAGTCACTTTTGAAAGAAAAAACTACCATTAAGTTTAAATTATTCCCATGCACCAGACTCACACATTGTGTGAACTCTCTCCTAATTGGGACGGCAATACAGGACTGCATGCTGTCATTTATCAAGTTATCACAGAAGTTATACCAAAACCAGTTATACCAGCAGTATCACCACATTAGAAAAAAATTTTGATTCTTGGTGTTCACTTGTCGAACTCAGAACATCCCTCTGGGTGTCCAGAGTTGCCAGAGCCGCTGTCAGGGAACTCTGAGACCCTGGCAAGTGGCCAAGAGCACCTGTGGGTTCGATTATGAACCATGGAACACATTACCTGCTATGTATGAGAATCTGAAAGTCACAAAAGTTTAAATAGTATAACAATTAAATTATCACAGGGTGAAAATGTAGATTTTAGGATTTTTGGGAATGGGGGTTATGGGGACAAGATGGAGGAAACTGGGTGTGTCTAGCCCTTCTTCTTCTTCTTCTTCTTGGTCTCCATCTTCTGCTGTGATGCTGGCACTTTGGGATTGGTTTACAATAGAAGTGCACTGTCTAACATAGGTGATAGGTATTGGAAAGTAATTGTAAATATGTTATACGTAGTTTGTAGTATAAAAAGGTAACACCGCCCTGGAGGCGGGCAGAGTGCTGCTGGCTGTCCTGCTGAGCAGACCTCGGCTGGGCAGGAAGAAAATCTTATAGATAAGAACTAATAAACACCTTCCAAGACGGAAAACTGAAGAGCTCAGACTCATTCTTTGGACACACGGGCTGAAACAAAAACTTTTCACATATCTCAGGGCTACAATTGATAACCAAACTCCTGAGATTCACTCATTTTGCTTTGGTGTCATTTTGTTGTAATTTTGGTTTTGGGGAGAACACCTTTGCCTCTCTTTTGTCAAAGCTTTCTTCAGAAAACAGATGGTTAGTCACCTTCAGTTTGTCTAGACAAACGTTAAATACTTCTCTCTTGCTTTCAAATGTTTAATTATAAGATGTAGAAGGAGTCTTCTGCTATTGTGATGGGCTCATTAACAAAACGGAGACAAACACAGATTATCAAGTGACTTTAGGCAGCAGTGGATACATTACTACAGTTTTGTACACAGAACATCATCTAGGCAATTCCTGTTGCAGCAGCACTGAGAGGTAAGACACATTTTTGTTGTGCAGCTCTAAGATTTGGACAGAAATCTCTAGATTTGGACGTCACATCTCCTCAAGTCTCCCAAGTGTCAAAGACATCCTTTGCCACCAAGAAAAGACTTTTATTTCCTCCCAGAACACCTCTCTACCCACATGCCCCTTAAGCCCCATTCCCTTTGGCATGTTTTTGCCCCGACCACCTTCAGCCCATAACACAGGACCCATCCACAGCCACCTCAGCTCAGGCTTGACTGATCACTTTTTTCCTACTTGAACAATGATATCTCACCTGCTTAGCCCATCTCAGATCTTCACTTCATCCATTTCTTCTCTAACCATCGACCATACCATCACAGTACTCTAGCTGACCTTTTTGATGTCTTTAGAACAAAGGCAGCCAAAGATTTCCCAGGTTTCCACCAGTACACTGCCAACCAGAGCTCCAAGGGGAAGGAGCACTGTCCAGCAGCTGCATACCAGTACACCATGACCATGAGAATGCAAGATATCTTAACTTTTTTGTCATGCTATTCTAGTCTCCTCCACATTGCAATTTGAGGTAAAATGAAGCAGCCTGAAACAAGGCCATGGCAAGGTGCTTGACACGGCAGTTACTGACTTCTTCCATGAGCCACAACCCTGCTTGGAACATTAAGACAGCCCTAAACATTTAACACATGTGAATGGATTTATTCTGAAATGTAATATAACTACCCTTTGTGAAATCTTGTGTTTTTTTCACAATATAATTAAACAGCTGTTTAAGAAAGATTTGTCTTTGTGACAAGGAGGAAGTAGCGATTCATCAGGCAGGACTCTTTGGAATGCATGGATTTCAGGGAAGCATCTTAAAAGCAAGAGAAAGAGAAACCCACAATAGCCAACAGGCCAGGAAGAAGAGTACTCACTCACATGGGAGAACCTTTTTAAGACTCTTTCAAAACAGAGACTTGAGCTCGGGTGTCTCTGCAGAAAACACCTGAGTCATCACATTAACACCTATTCTGGGGTCTCAGAAGAAACTTGATTAACTTTGGAAAATAACACACACAAAAAGCTAAAGCCTCATTTTCTCTCTTCTTTTCTGAAAGAGGTTTCTTGGTTTTCTGGCTAGCATATTGGTTTGATAAATTGCATTTCATAATGGACATGATAACTGCAGAACAATAACCATCGACAATGTTCAAGTCCACAGTACCCTCAGACAGCCTTCCAATCGGCAACAGGAGAGGAAAACCTCTCCCACTGTCCTTTTGGCAAAACAGCTAACCTAAGAAAAAGGGAAAATTGACTTCTGGAAGCGGCTCCCAAGCTAACACCAGAGACCTCATGTCCAATTCCACATTCAATTACACTGATTTTTTTAAAATTTTTTTTTTACAGCACTCATGGTATTCTACCTGCAACTATATCACTATTTGATGCAAACATGCATATAACAAGATAGGAATCAGACCTCACTCTTCCAAGTGTAAACAAATGAATTGTAATTAAATCTGACAGGCTGCAGCTCTATATGCAAACTGGCTGTGAGCAGTTTCTCCTAGGCTTGCAAACAGATGCTGAATAGTTTAATTTTTAATACCTATATTGCTTCATAACTCCATTCTGCCCATTTCATTGGTGAATGTTACTGACCCTTCTGATGCAGAGTCTCTCAACTATCCATTGTTCCTTTGGAATTCTTATTTTAATGCAGTTTAATTATATCTATACACTTGTTCCCCTTGGCTGCATTGTCTGTGAATTCTGTGTGCTGGAGTCCAGGTGGCCCAGATCTTTGCAATGCCTGGTCCATTCTTCCATGCTATGAAACCAACTGTGTTAGTCCATTTTTCCCATCCTTTTGGAACAAAAGCTGCCTCTTCAGATGCAATCTGAATCCAGGGCAAAAGGTCGACAAATTGTAAATCTACTTAAAAATTAGATATGCATTTCCAAAGTGAATAACTCACATTATTAAGAGTTTAATATTGAGATAGTTTCTGAAATAGCACCATTTCTGAAGTAGCACCACCCATGAGGGGTTTCTTAGCATACATCTATTCCAAGATGTGAAATATTTGGTGTTGGATAGCCAAGTCAGAGATATACAGGGTAGAGATACACAGGCATTTTAAAAAACTGTTCTCCAGAGTACCTTGCTATTCAAAGAGTCAGAGGTAATACAAAGGAACAGCATGTCTCTAATGCATTTTGTTCTATTACAGCTGACAACACAGGTGAGAAAGACATTTATAAATAATCGGATGCTGAAGGATGGGGCTGTGGTTGACACAAATGGCTGAATGAAAGGGAAAAATAAAGTTCACCAAATGGATTAATGGTCCTCTCATACGAAGAAGGTTATGTGGAGTAGACACTGCCACCAAAAAGCTGTACAGAATGTCACCTTAACTCAGAATTAATAATGTATCTTTGGACAGTGCTTCTTCCCCATATAGAGGGATAGGTGACTCAAGCTTCATAAGCCAGAAGCACTGGCACCTGGGGGAGCTGTGGAAGCTCCTGCAGAATGAGCTCATTCTACATCATGGCTGGTGAGATTGCCCCAGAAAAGATGCCCTCAGAGAAGCAAGGGGACAGCCAGGTGCTGTGTTGCTGCCTGCAAAGCTGGTTACTTTCTGGGCTAGAAATGCACCTACTGATCTGTGCCAGAGGGAGATTACACAAGAGATCATCAGGTGGCAGTTTTTACTGTATGCTCATGTCCTCAAACACTTCAAACACACAGGCTGCTTTTCATAATGCTCTGTACTTTTATCTTCACATGAGTAAATGTGATTGCTGTTTTCCTTAAGCTGTAGTCCTGGGTTTGACAAGACTCACCAAAAAGAGGTAAACTCTGCTGCATCATAAAACACTTTACATGCTATTTTCCAGCAGCCACACAGGTACATCCAGTAGATACATCCCTAAAGGGACTTCTAGAACAGTTGCACGTACAATAAGGAGAATGTCAAAAGATTCACACCAAGCTCCTCAAAAGATAAAACCTCAGACTCATTTTGTGCATTGCAAACAGTAAAAGGTGGAAAACAGATGCTGCTAGTAGTCAGTTTAAAACCACTTGGTATTTTGGGCACTAAAAGCCAAAGTTCATAAAAAATAAATTTTTACTGAAGGATGTAGAGGGGACCTGTTGAGCTCTAATGATGAAATGATTGAGGCTCATTGTTCTCTTACAAACTTTCAGCAATTCTCTTTTCTTATACATGTGTGCCTACGCATGCGTGCTCATTTTATATTTAGTGGCATAAATGCATATAATCCAGAGGAGTTTTGGAAGTCCAGAATGTTGTGTGGCTCAATGCACAGTCATTCATCAGGCTTATCATTGCCACATGGTTTAATATTTTCTGAAGAAATGGTTTTATCTGTTCTGTAAAAGTTCTTCTGTCCAGCATTGCTTAAGGGCATAACTAAAGTGCTTGCCAAGTTTACCTGCATCATTTGAAAGAGGAATGGAAAGGTCAGAGACAGAGCAGCAAAAGTCCTTTCACTGCATTAATTTAAGATGTCTGGGCTTAGTCACAGAAGAGCACTTCTATACTAGCAATTTTCTTTGTGGTAAGAGCTACTCAGGCCACCACTTCTCAGAGAACAGCTGGCCTAAATTAACAAGGTCCTGACCTGTAACATATTTCAGCAACTTTTGGTCTGCTCATATTTTTACGCCAACTCTGCATGCCTCAGTTATGTTCAAGAAGTGTCTTATGTCTAATGTTCTACTGAGTAATGAAATGGACTTTCATCACACTAAGCTACAGAGTTGGGAGGTTTATTTTCCAAGTTTACACTACATCTGGCATGTTCCATGCCATGTTCATGTAGCAGCCAGTTAAACCATAGTACACTTCAAACCAGAAGTGCAAATAGTACACGGAGTTTTCTTACACATGGTACTGATTGAAGGACAATTATATCTGAAATTAAGGCAATACTTACAACTGCATTTCTACAGCACCTATGGACCTGATGCAACTCTCTCAGAGGCTGGATTTTTCAATCTTCTCCACTTTGTTTTTGCAGCTGAAGTTTTGACTTATTCTCCCACATTCAAACAAACAAACAAACAAACCAAACCAAACCAAACCAACAACAAACAACCCCCCCCCCCCCAATTCTAAAAGCCAGGTCTTTGTCATTTTGAAGAGAAGGATATAAGAATATGTCCCAACACTTCCACCTTGAAACTTAACACAGACCAATGCTGATATGAGTTATTGTCCACCATATTTTTGCTTATTTATGAGCTTTGCTTCTAATAATTATTTTGCTACAGAAAAGCATGAAAACTGTCAAAGCCTATTCCTACTGTGACTGCTCAAGAGAGGTTCATAAACAGGTCTTTCTTTCCCACAATGAACATAGCATAAGAAGAACTAAATCATTACACCTGCTGTTCTTGTAATTTCAAGAAGAAAAATATGACAAAGTAATCAATGGAAGACTGAAAGTTGTTTGGTGGTTTTTTCCATCTAGCTAATATGTTAGCAACATGAGCTTTGAAACTTGTCTGCTACTTTAAAGTTTTGTTAATGCTGAAGTCTGAAGTTATTAAAGAAAAACAGAACTATTCACAACTTCTGCTTAAGATTTAGCCATAATTAAAAGACGTAAACATATATAAGGTAAATTGGGTTTTTTTACATTTTCAAATCTCCAAGGAAGTGTGCAAAAAATGTTTACTTCTTTTTAAACAGCTGGTACTGTTGCACTTCAGAACCAGCAATAACTGAGCAATGGGTCGAGCAGCCGTTATACAGTCGTCATCTTCTCAGCTCATTAATATGCTTCCATGATGGAAGCTAAATGCTTTGTATCATTATACAAAGCTGATGGAGCATTTGAGATATTAGGACTCCTTCTTTTCATGACACTGTTCAGCTTTGTTAAGGATGGTACAAGAGGAAGGAATGTCTGGTTTCTTCAACTGAGTGCTTCTGCTCAAGTACCTTAATAACAGAGTGTATGGCTGGGCATCAGACACTGTGTGTCTGCTCCCAAATCAAGGTCCAGATGTGTCTTCTAACACTTAACAAGAAGGATCTTTGTCAGGCAATATGTAGATAATTGTTTACCAAGCTTTCAAGATTGAAACACACCCACCCACCAAAACTGCCGAACAGTTACTCCTGAACAACATGGGATGGGACCAACACATCTCAATGAGCTAAACAGTTCAGAATTTTTAATTAAGGAAAGGAGAAGAAAAGAAAACAAGAAAAAAATTGTCTTTTATAATTCTGACCTCATGCCAAATGAATACAGATCAAATAGACTTTGAAAGTAAGGTTTAGATAAGCCAGACATTTTAAGTGACATGGGATCATTTTTGTTTGGTTCACTTTTATTTTATTTTATTTTTTTATTTGAAATGAATAGGGTTGAAAATATTACAGATTGATTTATTTTAATGCTAGTTTCATACCATAGTGTGGATGAGTTTTAAAACATTGTATAAAGGCATGATCAGATGCAAATAGTGCAATACTTGTTTATGTAAACAACTGAAGAGCAGTGTAGAACACAAAATGAAGACACACCAAGCAAAAGGGTTTAAGTGGTTTGAGCAGTTACACAACTAGAAATTATTTTAATATATAGTAGTGCTAACAGCCATCTGACCAGTATATTGGTTTTGTCCCCTAATACATTTAGAGGAGATTTTGTGGTGGTTTAACCCCAGATGGCAACTAAGCCTCAGGCAGCTGCTCACTCACTCCACCACCCACAGGACGGGGAGAGAATATGAAGTGTAAAAGTGAAATTACTCATGAATTTTGACACTTTAGTAGGCAAAGAAAGAGGTGTACACATGAGCAAAGTAAAACAAGGAATTAAGTCACCACTTCCCATGGGCAGGCAGGTGTAAAGTCATCCCCAGGAGAGCAGGGCCCATCATGTGCAGTGGCTACTTGGGAAGACAAGCACCATCACTCCAAATGTCCCCTCCATTCCTCCATCTTTCCCCGAGTGGGATGCCATGTGATATGGAATACCCAAAACCGCTAATACATGCAACCAAGCACTACAGAAGCTAAAACCATGTGGAATTGCTAGACACTCTTTCCATACCAAAATAAATAATATTTTTCTTCACTTTCAAGCTTTTATGGAAATAAATATTGTAATAATGTACTACTGCAGAAACATGTTTCCACACTTTCCTAGTTTTTATAATCCATCAAGTATAGCATACAATTTTGTCTTAACTTAAAAAATCCCAGACACATAATAAACTCTTAATTTGTTAAAAGAAGTGAAGCTATCAAAAATAATCACTGAACCACAGAATTATTTAGAAAAGACTGGATGTGGCACTTAGTGCCATGGTCTAGTTGAAAAGGTGATATTATGTCATAAGTTGGACTTGATGATCTCAAAAGTCTTTTCCAACCTAGTTAATTCTGTGATTCTGTGGAAAGATGTCCAAGATTGAATCCAGTCTTCGACCAACCACCACTGTATCAAGGAGACCATGGCACAATGTGCCACATCCAGTCATTTCTTGAGCAATTCCAGGGATGATGACTTTATCACTTTCCTGGGCAGTCTCTTCCTATGCTTTATGTGAAGAAATGCTTCCTGATGTCCCACCTGAACCTCCTCTGGAGCAGTTTGAGGCTGTTACCTCTCATCCTATCTTTTCTTGCCTGGGAGAAGATACTAACCCCCGCATGGCTATACCCACCTGCCAGGCAATTGTAGAGAGTGGGAAGATCCCCTCTGAGCTTCCTTTTCTCAAGGCTAGACACCCCCAGGTCCCTCAGCTGCTCTTCACAGGA
>VXBI01006481.1:0-18542 GCA_013397375.1 Toxostoma redivivum
ATTATTCAACCCCCAACAATCTGTAGTACTAGTTCAACAGTATTTCTCTCATATGTTTATGAGGTGGAATTTTATAGCAATTAACAGAAGATGAGTATTGATATGAGCTTTGAAAAAGTTTCTTCCAGTTTGGATAGGTTTTCTAATTCACAAGGAATGCATTAAAAAAAAATAAATTAAAAAGCTCATATAATATTAGCCCAGAGACTATCACCAACCAATTGAAAACTACTTTTAAGATGCCTAGTTAACACTAGTTAGAATTCACGTTGAGTAGCGATGGTCAATAAGAACTTGGTTACTGAAGAACTAGATTCTCGCTCTTTCCTCCAGTAAATTCAGACAGTAAACTCTGAGACTTAAAAAAGGGAAGGATTTTAGTAGAAGGTATTTGTTCACCTGTATAATTTGAACCCTACTGTACTACTTGCAAAACCTTTCCTCCAGCCACAAAAGCTAACTCTGCATCACATTTATTTTGAAAATATTTCAGATTTCACTGCTTTCTGCCCTCAAGTTACACTTTGACTTGTTTATGGTAAGGCTTGTTTCAGTAGTTTCTTAAATTAGTATGCTGTTACAAAGGATGGGTGAGATTGAAGTCTATAACAAAATCTTGTGCAAAAGGTTAAGGATTTGCAAAAGCAGGGTGAAATGTCTTACAGAAATCTTTATTGCCAATAACCTTAGTTCATTGCAGAATAGAAACTATAGAAAATAGCATTAAATCCTACAAGGATAAGCAGTAAGTGCTAGAGAGTCTGTATCGTATAATAGTTTATCTTTAATCTTAAGGTGTGTTTGTCTCAGTTTGAGAGACAGGTATTTGCTAAGGAAAGGCAAGAACCCTTTTTCCCGAGATGGAGACTGCAGCCCCCTCCTTTCCAATCACTATAATTTGAAATCAGACGCTTTCAGGCAGAAGATATGGGGATAGGAATAACAGTTCTTTACTAATACATCTAACCAGGCAAACAGCATAAAAACAACAACTTTAGAAACTGACAACAAAACAGAACAGTACAGCTCAATTTTAGTCCCTTTTGGCCACAGGCTCCTTTTTCCTGAGCTCAGTTACCGGTGCTGTGGGCAGAGCCGGTCCCGTGCAGGCTGGAGAGGGCTGAGGTGATGGTGGCGGCAGCACCTCAGGGGTGAGAGGGATGGCGTGGGGCCACTCTTTCCCTCACGGTGTCAGCCGTGCTGCTCGGCAGTAAGCAGTAGGATAAGACAGGAAGGTGGCAGGGTGAGGTCCAAAACCAGCAGAGAACGTGGTCTCCGGCGTTGAAGCCCGCAGGGGAGAGGAGATGCCAGATCTGGAGCCCCGGCTGTCTTTTCCCAACTCCACGTGCTAGCCCACGAGTGATCTCCTCCAGGCGCCCCACCCTTCTTCCTTTTTCCGGTTCCCTTTGTCCATCTTCCCTCCCCTCACCGTCCTGTGAGGGACAGCTATTACTAAGTTGTAGCCACAAGTCCTTAGCATAACAAAGGGAAAAAATTCCACAGAAAGGAAAAGAAAAAAAAAAAAATTATTCAACCCCCCCAGCAGTATTTTATCTTATTTCATGTGTTTTTGCATTGCTTCACTTCATGTCTTTTGCTATAGGCTTGAGTCAAAACTATTTAAAGTCAATGAGAAGATAATATTTCACCTTGACATCAGTCATCTTTGTTTCCAATCCTATGACTCATGAAGCTCTGTGGAGTTCTTATTATACTTGGCTGATAATACTGTGAAGTAGCCAGGAATTTAAACAGATTTTAAAAAATAAAACTTTTCAGCTTGCACACAATTAAAAAATACATGCTGTTTTCTAAGTGTTTTGCATTTCTTTATAAAGGTGTTCTTTGGGCATGATTTGTACCATTGCAGATAATAGAAATGTGGTATCGGGCAGCACTTCAGTACCTGCCTGTATTATTTCATATGAAGATCAAATCCTTAGCTCACTTGCCCAGGCTTGTTTTTGATTTTGGCTTTTTTTAGCTCTCTGTAAGTGAAGCAAAATAAAAAAATTGTTGAAGGAGAAAGAGAAGACTTGGAAATACTCAAATCTACCTGAGGCCTCTTTTCAGACTCATTCTGTCATGTTCAGGAATGGCTACATCTTGTGAATAGCATCCTTCATAGACATCTCCATAGTGCATGGCTCTTGTGAGTGTTATGACATCCAACACATTAATGAGGAAAGCAAGAAATTATTTTATCGGAGGAATGTCGCTCATCATCAGATCAAGCTTCAGGACACCAACAACCTGGCTTTATATGCAAAGGATAAATGAATGAAAACCAGGCCATGGTGGCATTCCTACTAACTTCAAGAATTTGTTGCTCTTGTTTTTCCACAGCAGAAGTAGTGATACTCTCCTGGATTTCTGTTTTGTTTGTTCATGTTTTCTCTCATAATATCAGTAATGAAGAATGCTGGTGAGATATGTGCCACCAGTCTACTATTTGGTGTTTTGTGGGTTTTGGTGTAGTGGTTTCTTGGTTATTTTTGGTTTGTTTTTGTTTGGGTTTTTGTTTTAGTTTTATTGCTTGGTGGGGTTTTTTATGTCTCTTTCTTTTTGATTGGTGGTTAGTACTTCAACCTTCAAGTTCCCCTCAGCTCTGATTCAAACACTAGTATAATCTTGTTCTTCAGTAGCCAATTTGAAGTATGTCAGTGACTGCAGCGGTGGATAAGTGGGTCACTGACCATTGCTGCAGCTGGCATGTGAGGTACACCTTGAAGAAAGTGAAAATTCCTCAACTTTCTTCCTTCTATTGGAGAGATGTTGTGAACTGCCTTAATGCAGTGTTCTGTATTCACTCTAAATCTATGCATTAATTCAACTTTCAATCTATGGCCCTCAAGTTCAGTAAAAATTACATTGGAAATACTGTTTTTTAGAAAGTGAAAGGTTTATGCTCTGTAAGGTTTTTAATGTTGGGATCTTCTGTGTACTTATATCTATTTCAGTAGAAATCCACAAAGCTTGAGGAACACAGAAAACCCCACATGATACAATCCAGCACCTGCTCAGACATGCTGCACACCCTGCACATGGATACAGTCCTGGCTGTTCCCCTTCTAAGCTATTGTATAATGCTTGTACCAAGCTCTTCCTTGCTTCTTTGAAGAAAAAATTAAATTCACCTTTCTTGCTTGAATGAGAAAGTGGTGTTTCAGGCTTACAAAGGAATTTTCCCCATGTGGGGTAATGGTTTAACTTGACCAGCTCTTCAGAAATAAGCAGAAGAGTTGTTTTGGACAGGTGGATATTAAGTGATCACAAAGCCATCTCTAGACTGCATCATACCAGCTGCCTAAAAGAATAACATTTCTTGTTATGAATGTTGTAGTAATTTGAGGGAAACCATTGAATTTTCTTTGTTCCTTTGTTCATAAGAAGGAACCTGTTGTTGTAACAGTTGCTGTAACTAGGAGGAGAGTTGTACTTGAGAGATGCCTGTGTTAGAATTTCATGACAGCATTATGTAAGCAGTTATATCTCTCCTAAGCTGTCAGTAGCTCAGAGTCTTCTACTTCGATTAGATCTGTGACTAAAAATTTACCATGATCTACTGACAGGCATGAAGAAAGCCATAAGACTGATAGTAAGTTAAGAGACTATTATATTTTACTGCCTTACTACAGCAGACTAAAAAACCATTCAAACTTATATTGATACAACTAAAGCCTTTAAAAAATCTGCTGTCTGCCCTAGTCTTACTAATACTTATGCTAGTGGGAGAAAAAAAAATTTAAATATGTACCTGTTTACATGAGTGCTTAGATGTTGACAGTTTGACTGCAGGCACAGTGTGTAGCTACAAATAGAGGGCATTGGATTTTCCTTCTCTGAGTGGGAAACAGATCTGGGCTAGAAGGGAATCACAGAAAGAGGACTGTGGCTTTGAAATGTTATGCAATGAAAGCTCAGGCCTGCAAATCCCTTTTTTTGGTAACTTCACAGGATATTATGTATATAGAAAGGGTGACATGCTCCCTATTTCAATCTCTGCTCCTTTTTCCTGTCATCCTCTGCACAAAAAAGAAAAATAGAGTTAAGTCAGTACAGGTTGTGGAGGCCTATGCAGATTAAACGAATGCCTTTTTTAGAAAGGTATTTCAGTTGGATATGTTTGGACCATTGAATCTAATAGTCAGATAGAAGCCCAGTGCTGACAAAAAGGTTGGTGGCATTAGTGTCTGCACTTTAGGTACAAAGTGGTTGACTGGGAAATGTGTTGATCCTCTAGCATAAATTTGGCAGCTCTAAGACACAAGTTGGTAATGTGCTTTTCCTCATGTCCTGTTGGAATCTACAAAACTACAGATTGTGGTCAAGACTGTTACTTCATCTGCTACTGTCAAAGAGAATTTTAGTCCATTGGCATTGTATTTCTTCTAGCAATCCTTAGCCTCCTCATCAAACTACAGAAGCCCAGCTCCCTCAATTGATTCTTAGGAATTGTGCTAAGGCCACAACCATCTTCTCTGAATGTTCTCACATTCTGCATATCTACCTGATATGGAGGCAGATTCCTGATGCTTTGCCAACACCATATAGAGGCAGGTAATAGCTGGCATTGTTTTGCTGGCCATGTTTCTGATACAGTCAAGTATTCAGTTTGCCTTGGTCATTATGAGAGAGCATTTGTAATGTGTGTTCAGGGTGGTGTCTGCTGTATCTCACAGATTCTTTTCTACTCAGCTGAAACTTATCCATCTGCTTCCTAGCATGGATTTACTCTGCTTCAGGTGCAAAACTTTGCAGTATTCTGGATGCTCATTGTTACTGCCCAAATGTTATTAAGCAATAAGTGTTTAATAACAATTTAACAAAGTATTTAATAAGTGTTTAATAACAATCGGTATCAATCACTGGCAAACATTTCTCACTTTTGACTGCCAGCCATTGAGTGGTTGATGCTCAGCAGTATTCTTTGAGTCCAGCAGTCCAGCCTATTTTCAGTCTACCTAGGAATCTGTACTTCCAGACCATATTTTTTCAGCTTCCAAAAACTTTACTAAACTCTACAGAGATTATTTTTGCCATTCTCTCCAGGTGGTTTGTTTGTAGGTTGGCTAAGTATGGCTTAAGCTTAGTAATTCAATGCTGATTTTCCTGTTTACCTTCCTGAGGGATGTGTATGTTTAGTTTGTTAAAATTCTTTTGATTTCCCTGTGTTGTTTACTAGGTTCCTTTTTTCAGTCAAGAGTTAGCAGTCTGTTAGTTGAGATTCTACTTTCTCTCTGGTTTTTAATGCATGCGCACACAAGCATGCCAAGTAATAGTGAGGCTCACACAGACTGAGAATTAATAAGAATAATTGATATTTCCTTTAAGTGTATTGTCATGGCTCTTATGTAGAATGCACTGAATTCTTGTCTTGTACTTCCTGAATCTTCATTTTGTTATCTCATTTGGTTATGCTCTCATAACCATCATAATTCATATCCATAATCTCCAAAAACTTCCCTCTTATTAGTCTTCTGTCTTTTAGAATTTTCAGAATAAAAATGCACATGCTTTACTTTTGTGTCTTGTCATCACCCAGGTTCTACAACTTCCACGATGAAACTAAAAGTCTTGTCCTGTCTGATCTTTGCTTGGGCCTGTATGTCCACTGCTTGAAGCTCAGTGTAGCTAAAACAGAGCCCTTAGCCTTCCTGACCATTCTCATAACTTTCTTTTGTATACCTTTATTATGCCAACACTTCTAGCTTTGGCAATGCAGGTTTGATCCACTTCTGTCAATGATAGTTGCTGCTCTAAAGATAATTTCCTTAGCTCTCAGTTTGACCTGTCATTTCTTTCCTTGACTTCATTAGCTAGCTCCACCTAGCCTGTCACATTAAATGTAGGATGTGTCTTTTGTTTTCAAGGCTCTTTATTCTCTCCTACGTACCTCATCTCCTGCATTATTAAAACATTTATTTCTACCTTCAGTTGCTAATCTTCATAAACCATTTAAGTCTTTAGCTTTTTTTAATGCTATCATTCTGTGATTTCATAAACAGGTGCAGAACTGCCTGAAAACTCATCCCCGAAGCCTTTCTAAAATGTTTCTTTATTTCTGATGCCTGCAAAAGTTACCTACCATATATCAGCTGGGTTATGCCAAGACCACTGCTACTCTACTGTTTTCTTGTAGTTTACCCTTTTGCCATCTGCTGTCTCTTATTCAAATTGTGGACTAGTATTTCTGTCTTCATCTTTGCTCATACACTGCTTAAGAGAAAAGCCTAAGTTGCACACGCACCATAGTAACCATAGCTGTAAAGGACACTATGGCTTTCTTTTTCATCCATAAGATGCCACCTCCTAGAGGTTTGCAGAAGAGACGTTCACCTGTTTTTTTCTCTCTTAGTATTCCAGCAGTAAATTCACAGCTGTAGCAGAGAAGCATCATGTGCACTACCTGGGCTTCCTGGTCCCATTAGGAACTCTGCTACGGCACAGTCTTCAAACAGGTCGGGTTGCTGGAAAAACTGGTATGTTAATCAGCACTATCCCATTTTGCAGTCCATATGAGAAAGTCCAAGTGCATGGCAAATGTGCCACTCAGTGAAACACTATGACACGGAGCTCTTCCAGAAAGCATATTCCTTAGCTGTTGTCTTGTCATGTTCTTCTGAAAGCTCAGACTGTTAGATATGTCAGATGCCTTGATTTTATGGCTATACATAATGGGAGCTCAGTGCCACTCTGAAGAGCCTTATTGGAAGCATAGAAAATTTGAGGCAGTTCTCGTTTCCTCCATATGCAGTTCTTTAAAGGGGGTCACTTGTGTGTAGGAAATCGAAAGACAGAAACTTCCACAGATACTGAAAGGTTTGATTTGCAGCCTTGGAAGAAGCTTGAATTAATGCAAACATAAAGGTACACAGATATTAAGCAGAAAAAATATAAACTTATGTTTCTACAGTTATAAGAACTTGCCTTAAGTAAGTAAGAAACTGTATTGGATAAGATGGTGAAGGATTTTATAGTGTAGTAATGTAATTGTACAGGGTAAGCTAAGAGTTTAAATGTGATAATAGAAGCATATGTGTGTACATGTAATAACAGCTCGTTCAGTAAAAGCCTATGCAGTGTGGCAGAATTAAGCAAAGGTGAAAAGTTAGAAAAACAAAAAAAACTTTGCACCAACTTTCTATTGGATTAGAATGTTATATATTGCCTTGTAATGAAGAAACTTGTGGCTACTTTGAGCTATGGCCGACTTTTGCTTCTCTGATATCGTATGGCCTTTGAGGCGGATTTATAGCTGAGTAATAAATTGTTTTTAGCACAATGGTAGTCCCATCCCTTCATTAAAGCAACAATAATACTTGTGAATATATGACAGATTTTCACCAAGCCTGTGATATTGTAAGTTTTGTGCCAGATAGGTGTTATTTTTTTGTCTCGATAGATTGCTGGTGGAAGAAGCTGATATTTGCTTGATATTCTTTAATATTTTTCCATTTCTCTTGTGTATGCTGCTTGCTGTTTTAGATTCTGAATTCTCTGAAGCACTGATAGAATCTCTGGAAATTATCCCCTGGACAACAGGTGCAGTTGTAATTCAAATTAAATAATGGAAATAGTAATACTTGATATATTCTGACAGTATATAACGCAGCAGACAATAGCTTGATATGTTTGTTACATTTGGATCTTTGCGTAAATCAAAGATTTCATTTTTTTGTGATGGGCTGCATTTTGCTTTACTATATTTGGAATTTCATATGTATCAAAGCATAATGTGAACAAATTACAAGTTTTCAATGCAGTGCAATTTGCAATTCTCTTTTTTTTTTCTCCATGGTCTTTTCTTTTATTTCTCTGAATAAGGATGTTTTTTTCTCTCTCAATGATTACCTTTGGATCCGAGCATGACAATCTCTTTCTCTTTCTTTCTTTCTTTCTTTCTTAATAAATTTCTTTCTTTCTTTCTTTCTTTCTTAATAAATTTCTTTCTTTCTTTCTTTCTTTCTTAATAAATTTCTTTCTTTCTTTCTTTCTTTCTTAATAAATTTCTTTCTTTCTTTCTTTCTTTCTTAATAAATTTCTTTCTTTCTTTCTTTCTTTCTTAATAAATTTCTTTCTTTCTTTCTTTCTTTCTTAATAAATTTCTTTCTTTCTTTCTTTCTTTCTTTCTTTCTTTCTTTCTTTCTTTCCTTCTTTCTTTCCTTCTTTCCTTCTTTCTCTTTTTAAATGAAAGTACTGAACTCACCCAGGTCTTTTGTATGCAGTCTGTATCTTTCAGTGGACAGTGTTCATGTACTGAAATGAAAATAAAATCCAAAAGCGAATTCTATTTTGGCTGGAATGCACAATGTCATTATTACATTCTAGTTTTCATATTTACTAACTTGTGATTTTTAGGGGCTGTGACAAGCTGAGTATTAACTACAATAAATTTATACTGCCATTATCAAACTTTTCTCTGCTTTAAGCTACTGCTTTATTTTTCACATTTTTTCTTGCACCATATTTTTCTTGCACTGTGCTTCTGGAACAGCTTTTCTTTGTCCTTCTGTCTATCACAGTGACAAAAAGCTCCCAACATTTTAACATTCTTGACTCTACCATTAGCTAGGTCTTGGAAAAGCAATGAAAATATCTAATTGTCCCTAACCCCACCAAAACCACACATCTAAACTGATTTAAGTCTTGTGTTTTAACTGAACTATGTCATTTGAGTCAGAAGGAGAGAAAGAAGAGATCCTACAAGCAAAAAACAACCATAAGGAAAAATATTACTACTGTCTGCATACAGATTAGGTTTTGTTTTCTTGAGGTAAATCACAGCCCAGGAGGAGCATATATATTAGCTATAGAGCATGGGTGTATTTTTCGGAACAAGATGGGAAATCTGAACCTTTTCTCTGCTATCATATGACCTCTGGGGTGCCATCTGGGCTCAGCAATCCCTGTGTGTTCTGCCACTGCATATCCTTTCTTGTTAAGTCCCATGAGTTTTCTGCCTGTTCATTTCTTTGATAGATTCTTTGAGCCAGCTGTTTGGATTCTTCCAGCTGCCTAATAGCATGCTTGCCATGACAGATGCTGCGGCTTCATTCTTTAACACATACTCCACATGCTTCCGTCTTCTGCTTTGGAGATAAAAGTTGTCAAACACCCTACTAAGTTTCAACCTTTATTGACAGTTAATTCAGTTTGATTGAATATCTGTGATGAATGTTTGCAATCTAATCTGTAGATAATGACCAAATTAGGAACAGCTATGAGTTTAGCTGTCTGTTTTTTACTTCATTACATTATTTCCTTTGGTCATTTTTAATGACTTCCACTATATATTCACAGGGATAACTGATCTTTTGTATTCCTTTGTCTCCTACTTTCTGAGAGGCAGTAGGACAGCTCAGTTTCTGGTATTGATTCCATGGTGTTACATAAAGAGAGTAACATGAATTACGTGAGGGAAGGGGTGGTGGTAGATTTGACTCTTTGTAGTTAAGATTTTAATTTTTTAAAATTTTTTTTAATTTATTTTGAGATGTTAAGAGGCAGGTGTGGTACTAACCTGGGGCACTGAGTGTGATAAGCTTCTGGAACTGTGTTTCTGGTGCATTAAGTCAAGTGCCTTCGTGGTGGTCTGCCTGTCAGTATGCTGTCACTTTGCCATTGCATGTGGCTTCCCTAGGTGCTTCAAGCAGACAAATCAGAACTTACTGGCATGTTTTAGTCTCAGAGCTGTGTCTGCAGTGCCCTTCTATAATGGCTACTTCAGTGTCTGGTGAATGGCACATGTTACTGCAAATTGGAATGACATTCCATATATGTGAGGTGGCAGCTGAAGTATGCCACAGCTTTACAGAGGTAAGGCAGCCTGGCATGCACCTGGAAGAAAAGGAGTTTCAAATCCAAGTGCATTTTGAGGTCATTAACTTGTCCCTGGCAGCACTATAGTTAGGGGAGCTCTTTAATTAACACTATTTACTCATCACTTTTGTGGCTCATAAAGGACTTACTGAAAAGCACATCCTAAGATAGACACAGCTTTGACGGAAGCACATCATCTCTCATGTACTGAAGCTCAATTTACATGCATTTTTCCATGCACAAGGAGGTGGTATCGAGGTTATTTTTATTTGCATAATATTTATAGAATGTTTGAGGTATTTTAAGTACATGGTGTGGAAGAATAAAGAAGAGTCATAGGTAGAAGCTAATCTAGTATGCATTGTGTGTTAGTGTTATGATCTTATTTATTTATTAATTTCTAATGGCAGAAGAGTAGAATGCCCTTTGCAGAGAGGGTGAGCAGATTTATCAGTCTCTTATCTCCCTCTTTCTTCACCCTCCTTTCTCTTTTGTTCAGGTGCTCCTTTCCGCTCATTTTTGTATATGTGTTTTTATTCCCTGACAGAGACTGCATTTTTCCCCTTCTTACAGCTGTTGGCTACAAAGAGGAGAAACTGACAGGTTTGAAATAAAAGTAATGATAGGTAATGGTTCATATAACTCTGCAGTGCAATCAGAGAAAAGCACTCAAAGTGCTTTCATATCATAGTGCCAGCACAAAATAAAGTTAGCAGGTTCAGATAAGAAGCAAATTAATGGTGTAAGGGAAGAATTTTGCCATTTTATTACAAGAAATAATGATATTTTAGGATTAGAAATGTGGGGTTTAATATTTATTGAGATTTTAACCCCAACTGTCTGCTTTTTACAGCCTTTCTGCTGTTCTTCTATTTAGCTTCCTGTTCTGTAAATTCTAACTTTTGACTTGAATTCTGCTCCAGTTCTGTGGACCTGTGAATATCCCTGATGGCAAAACAATATTGACTTATTTTTTTAATTACACATTTTTAGCATGTGAAAAAATAACAAACAAAAGGCCGTAGTTATGACAAAATAGGTTTTTTTTCATATATCCATGCCATCATTTTCAATGAAAATGGGCAATGACTGCCTGTACTTGTCTGCATAAGTTTCATTGTTTTGAAATGTCAGTGATCCCATGTAATAGCATCCTTTAAGTGTAGCAGTGCCTATTTGTCAGTGTCCCACAGATCTTTCTTTTTAACTTAGCCTTTTGTTTCCATTTTTGTATTATATCCATTTTTAAGAGGACCACTTTGTACCAGAACTGGCAACCCTGCAATACTTTTACACTGCTGTGACCCAGAACTGACTACTTTCTGTTGTTATCATGGTCTGTCTTTTAGGACAAAACAGTGTTTGTAACCAAGGTTTTTTTCCTATTTAAACTATTTTTGTGCTGTTGTGATCCATGATGCTTATAACTAGAGAAACTGGGAGTAGATTTTCCAGGTTTTATGAAAAAATTAAATTTACAACCTTTTAAATGAAATTTGTTTTAAGAAAAGGGACTTTTGCTTTTGAACAGAATTGGGAAACTTTCCCTGGAACAACTGATAATACAGTCATTAGAACTATGTTTAGACTCCTTGGTCTGCCTTGCATTTTTGGTGTCATATACAAACACATTCCTAAGTTATTTCTTCATCAGAATATTGAATATTCATCAGGTGAGTTAGTGTTTCTCATTTCATCTTGGCTTTTTTTTGTTTGTGGTTTCAAACTTCAAAAGGTCTTAGTTATATCCTAGTGCACTTGATCTTCAAAGAACTTTACTGACTTTAGATTTAATACTATGTGATGCCAAATATGTCCTGTTAGGTGTAGAATGCTTCTGCTTATACTTGCTCTTTCACACTAGCTGGTTCTGTTACCTAATTAAATAAGTTCTTGACTGAATCACTTGATTATAAAAAATGGTTCACATGAATTATACCTTGTAGTTTCCAAAAAATTCCTTTTATCAAATTCTTTTTACAGTTTTTTTATTTAGCTAATATATTGATGTCGTGGTTTTGGCTGGGATAAAATTAATTTCTTCTTGGTAGCTGAAGCGGTGCTGTGTTTTAGATTCAGTATGCGAATAATGCTCATGACAAGCTGATGTTTTCACTGTTGATGAGTAGTGCTTATCCTAAGGCAAGGACTTTTCAGTTTCCCATGCTGTGCTAATGAGGAAGTGGCAGGATAGCATGGTCAGGACATCTGACTCAAAACTGGCCAAAGGGTTATTCCATACTGTTAAATGTCATGCTCATAATTCAGGAGGAGTTGGCTGACAGGGTGCAACTGCTGCTGGGGCTGAGCTGGGCATTAGTCATCAGGTTGTGAGCAATTGTATTATGCATCACTTGTGGGGTTTTTCCCCTCAGTTTTTAGGTGTTTGGGGGGTATAGGGTGTTTTTATTTATTTGGTTGGGGGTTTTTTTGTTTGTGTTGGGGTTTTTTGTTTTGTTTTTGTTTTGTTTGGGTTTTTTTTCATTACTATTATAATTATTCATAGAATTGTTTGGGTTTGAAGTGACCTGTAAAGATCACCTAGCCCAATGCCCCTGCAATGCCCAGGGGCATTTTCAATAATGTCAGGTTGCTCAGAGCCCTGTCCAACCTAACCCTGAATGTTTTGAGGGATGTGGCATCCATCTCAGCAACCTGTTCCAGTGTTTCACCACCCTCATTGTAAAAAGATTCCTCATATCTGGTCTAAATTGACCCACTTTAGAATCATAAAGCTGTTAAGACTGGAAAATACCTTCAAGATCACCAAGTTCATTTCTTAACCTTAAAACTACTGGCATCTTGATCACTAAACAAGGTCCCCAGTATCATATCTATGCATTTTCTGAGCATTTCCAGGGATGGTGTTTCCACCGTTCCCTGGGCAGCCTATTCCAATGCCTGACCACCCTTCACAGAAGAAATTTTTCTCAATCTAGACCTCCCCTGATGCAACTTGAGGCCATCTCCTCTTGCCCTGTCTCTTGTCATGTGAAAGAAAAGCCTGACCCCCATTTGCTACAACCTCCTTTCATGTAGCTGTTAGCAAGCAGTAAGGTCCCTCCCTAAGCCTTCTTTTCTCCAGGCTAAACACCCCCAGATCCTTCGGCTGATCCTCATGTGATTTAGCCTCTTGACCAGCTTCCTTGCCTTTCTTTGGACATACTCCAGCACCATTACCCCTCCTCCCAAGGCAGATGAGATGTGGAGTGAGCAAGAGACTGCATGATACTTTAGTTCCCGGGTGCAGCTAAACCATGCCATTCTCACAGCTTCTTTCCCTCTTTCTCTGGTTTATTTCCCATCCACCACCGACCCCCCCGCCAAAAAAATGCTTTTTCTTACATGATTGTTCCATTGTTCCTCTTATTCCCAGATTGTTCCTCATATTCCCAGACCAATTATTTTACATTTTGCAACGCTCAACTGCATTTCCCATCTGCTGGCCTTATTACCAAAATGGTCCAAATCCTTTGAAATCTGATTGTATTACTCTTCATTATTCAATCTAACTCTAATTCTAGTATAATTAAAAAACCTGGAGATCTTACTGTGGTTACTATTATGCAAACCAGTGACATGATGACTAATGATGACTAATAGTAATATGTAGCATTTCCCTTTTAAGCTTTGAAGGTAAACTTTGCCTGCAAATAGATTCCATTTGGTCTCTATGTATTTGATCTTCAAGGAGCTGCACAGATGTGATTCTGCAAGGCACTAGCATTATTAAGAAGTGCTAAATATCTTCCACTTATATTTTATACACTCTACATGAGGCTTATAAATTGACTTCATTTCACAGTGCTTTGTGAGGTGAGTAGATATTTCCCTTCTGGGGGCACTGAGACAGAGAGATGTGACATATCACAGGACGTGGCACAAAGTAAAAGAAAAACAAAGTTCTCACATCTAGAACTTGATTTATCAGTCAAAATCATCTGTCATAGCATTAACCATAAAATCTTTTGACAGTGCTTTCCCTCTGACTTTTCAATATTCATAGAAAAGACACATGCTAACTATCTGTTTAAGGAATATAAATGTCAAGTAGGTTAACTTTCATATTGATGAATTTTATCTATGGTTCATTATTGATTTGAGAATTAAATTTCTGATGGACCTAACTGCAGTAGGCAGTTTTGCAAGTTAAATTAACTGAAAATACCTGACAAGTTGGAATCATAGAGTCATAGAATATCCTTAGTTGGAAGGGATCAACAAAGATCATGCTGGGTATATTGCAGTTTTTTGTGTAATGACACTATCAAGTTGAACAACAGAAAAGGTAGCTGGTTTTACCACTTATTTGTTTCAAGAGGATGGCTTTTGCAGACTGGAAACAGGATATTCAAACAAGTCTTGTTTTTCTCAAGTAAAAAGGAAGCAGAAATGTGCAGTGGAAGTGTCGGGCATCTGTGGTAACGCAGCCTCTCAGCCACGGTGTGTTCCTTATGATTAGCTATGTGTATGTGAAGTGGATTCTGGCTTCTGTATTGATTGACAGCCAAAGGAGGTATTTCCAGCCCCAAATTTAAGGAGCTCCCATTCCATAGTTCCACTGCATACTGAAATACCAGGGAATACTTGTGTATGGGAGAAGTAGGGAATGATGGCTCATGATCTGGATGTGTACCTCCTCTTAAAAGCAGTGTGATATTCGATACTCCTCTACATTTGTTTTTCTCTACAGAAGAGCAATTTGTAGCTTCTGGGATGACCTGTAGGCACATAACTGTGGATTTATGGAACAAAGAAAGAAAACACAGCCTACATTGGGCTTTACAGGTGACCTTCTTTTAACTTGAAGAGCTAAAATGGCTTAATTAAAGGAATACTTCAAATTTGTTTGAAACTTGAGCATATTCAAATACGCCAAATGGAAAAAATAATGAAAGCTTGTGGGGTGAAGCACTCACCAATTCTTCTCATTATTTTATAAAATTCAATAATGTGATATACATCAGTAAATAAGAAATTAAAAATGTGTAGTGGCTAGGGGGGTCCGTTGAGGTCTGTTGCTCCAGCCTGGAAAGCTGCAACCTTCCCAGAGAGAAGGTCCCACAAGGGACAGCCTTCTAAGGGGGGTCTTCTGGCAGGTCTCCTAGTCACTGGATAAACCTCAGTAATCTGCAGCCAGGAGCTGCAAGTGATCAGTTCTCAGTGAGGTCAACTTAGTGATTTCAGCTCCGCTTGTGAGGTTATCCCATGCTGACTCAGGGACAGAGAGACAGAAGCGTCATATGGCAAATTCCACAGAGGTTCCTTTATTATCCAGCAGCTCTGTGAAGGGAGCCAGGGATGACAGCTCACTACTGAACTGGGCAGATGCTGGGGTTTTTATGGGGGAAAGCAAGGGTGGTACCAAATGGGGAAAGACCAATGGGTTACAAAGGATTACCGTGGGGACTAAGGCATGGTGGGATAACTGAAACCCTTTGGATAGCTCACCATGACAACGGACAATGTGTCCACCTAAGGGCCATGTCTCCAGGGTGTAAGAGCTGGTCTGGAATTTTTCCCTCGTATGCCTCAAGACCGTCACAAGGATAGAGGCTAAGATCCCAGGGACCCCCCCCCACTCAGTTCTGGCCTGGTCAGCTTTGGACAAGAGTTTCTGGCCTGGTCGAGGCGGATGCTTCTCAAGGGATTGTTTGCAGGTGCTCACTGTGCTTCATGGTACACTGCTCTCAAGCAGGCATTAGCAGCAGGTTCTGTACACCTGTTTCTTGGAGCAACCCTCACAATAGTTCATAAATCTCCTCACCTCTTGGCTGGATGCCACTCGTTTTGGAAAAAGACTATAAAAAGTAACTCTCTGGAGAAGCTTTCGAGATCTCCCCACAGAAGACATGTCTATTGGCTGGGACCACAAGGACGCCTGATGTAACATTGACTGGTGCAGTGTCTGAGACAAAGGACACTGCACTTTATGGTCCATGCGACAAAAAGCCTTTTTATTGTTCTGACTTCACCTTAAATACCTTTCTTAATGTTCCCAGGTAAGCACCTGTGATTGGTTCAAAGTTCAGGCTGCTCATCTCTCTGACCAATAGCCTCTGCAGCTTGGACTGGGACTCATTGGGTCAAATCCTTGTCTATCTTCAATTCTGTCCTATCTCTGTTCTCTGGGGGCCTGTCTATTAGGCCAGGCTGCTTCTCCTATCTGTGGCCAGATTAACTGTCCAGTATAAGCCAACTTACACTGTGACAGACTGAGTCTATTGGCAGGACCAGGAGGACGCTGGTGCTTATTGGCCAGACCACAAGGACGACCGTCTTGTCTGTTGGTAGCTAATCCCCATTTCCTCCTTTTTCTCTCTCTGTCTCTCTCTCTCTACTTTGTTTCCTTTAACTCTCCCTCTATCACAAAACTGAGTTGTTGGCACTCAATAAAAGTGTATTTTGCTGTGAGCAAACTGATTTTGTTCCCTGTTGTGTCTTTTGCACCCCTGAGATCAAAATGAACCATCACGACCCCCGCCTATACTAACAGCGGATCATGACACAGGGGAGGGTTGAGATAAGCTAATCACAGCCCATTCGAGGGACATCCCTCCAGGGCTGGGCTGTGGACAGAGCTGTGGCAGGTTTATCTGCCTCCACAAAAAGGGATCATGATGAAGAGAATTTACATTGTGTTTTCCTCACTCCTGGATATAAGTCATCACGAAGACAAATGGGCCTTATTAGATCGAAATTTAATTTAAGGTTCTACTGAATGAACATTTTTGTCATGTTTTATCTATTGATAGATGGTAGATTCACGAACTCTTGAACTGATTTTTGTTTTTTGAAGCAATTTCGCATATAGTTTATTACTGGCCATTAAGTAATTTTTCATTGTTTTGGGTTGTGTTCTTTTTCTAAATCTTTCCTGCTGCATAGACTAAAAATAAAGGAAAGAAGACATTAAACATGTGTAGGAGTTTATTTTCAGAACCATTTCCCCATAAATAATAATGTTCCTGTTAAACAGTGTTTTTTAAGAACGCCAGCTCTAATGCATTGTACGTTTTGTAGCAATCTTAAATATCATTTAACTGCTTGAGTACAAACCCCTACTCAACCAAATGAGCCTTATTACAGCCATTAGGAAAAACAAAGTTAACGGAAATTAAATGTGCTGTAGCAGTGGTGTGATGGGCAGTTTCAGGTGCTGTGGTGGCTGTACAAGATGAGGTGAACTGAGGACACTACATGCTTTAATATCTGGTGAGCTACAGAAGTAAGACTTCTTGCAAGATCCTCAGCATCTGCCTCTCATGATGCAGAGTTGATGGTTTTATTGTTTCCCATTGGGAACTGAAAGCAGTGACTGTTTCACAGGAATAATTTCCTCCCCTTTTGAAATGCACACATTTCCTTGTCTCTCAACCATAATCCTTTAAAATGTAATTATGTGCTATATGTATATGAACCCCTGGCTTTAGGCAAACTGAAGCTGGCATTTTAGGAAAAGAACAAGGCATTATAAACTTCTGACCTTTGCTGCCCATAGCTATTGCAGCTGAGATCATCAAGCCAGTCAAGAAGCAAGTGCACATCCCAATTGAGGCTAACAGTCAAACTCAGCAAACAGATGAAGCCGCTGATAAGAGACACCACTGAAGAAAATAATCACTCTCCTGAAGGCTCTGCCACAATTTCATTAAGGAAGTAAACACTGTTCTTCGTTCATCTTTACTTTCTTCAAGCATTGCTTTTACAATGAATTCATCCTCTAACAACACTGATGAGTTTATTTGGATACATTCAATAGATATTGTTCCTGTAGTTTTATTTTTACCAAAGGTCAAAGAATGACATGGGCATAGCATGATTCTCCCTGATGTTAAAGAAAATGTCTTGGTCTTCTATATAGGAATTTGTTTAATAAAGAAATATGTGTGTCTGGATGACATTCTCATTCCTCTCAGAAAAGGAATCAAGTATGATTTGACTGTATAGGTGCAGGACTATGAGGAGAAAGACACACATCTTTCTATCTCTTCCAAGTCAACAAATTTCTTCCTCCTATTTGCAGTAAATGCTAGCCTAATTGTACCTTTCCCACCCTGATTCTATGGGTCTTTTTCTTTTCCACAAGGCACTACAGTGTTCAGTTCCGTTGCATGCTATGCAGAGCTGTGTCTGTACGGCATGACTTTCAAAAAATTTCTTCCCTTAAGAACCCAGTTTTTTGTCAGGACTTCTTGAACTGTGTGTGGTTACCACATGTGCCCTCACAGGGTGGGGTTGTTATCCAGATGTAGTATTGCCTGATCTTAGGCATATTCCTGGTGAGGACTGATGCAAGTCAGTCACTAGTGGTGTTCCACAGGGGTCTGTGCTGGGCCCAGTTCTGGTCAAAATTTTTATTGGCGACATGGATGAGGTATTGACTCTTTAATTAGTAAATTTGCAGACAACACTAAGCTGGGAGCATGTTGTCAGGCTGTTGGAAGGTAGAAGGGCCCTGAAGACAGACCTGGAACAACTGGATGGATGGGCAGAGTCCAGTAAGATGAAGTTTAATAAGTCCAAGTGCCGAGTCCTGCATTAACCCCCTGCAACATTATAGGCTGGAGATGGTGTGGCTGGACAGTGCTCAGGCAGAAAGCCACCTGGGGGTACTGGTCAACAGCCAACTGAACATGAGCCAGCAGTGTGCCCTGTGGCCAGCAGAAGCAGGGAGGTCATTCTTCCCCTGTATTTGGCACTGGTGGGTGCACCTAGAG
>VXBI01006481.1:18755-34953 GCA_013397375.1 Toxostoma redivivum
TTTTTCATCCCCCCCACTCTCCCCTCACCTTCTGGTGAGAGGCAACTAACTTGTAGCCATGAGTACTTAGCATAACAATAAGGAAAAATTCCACAGCAAAGAAATTATTCAACCCCCAACAGGTGAGAATAAATGTTTCAATTTGTCTACCTGTCTCATGTACATGACCTTAAATAGAGCCAATGATCAAAGTTGCTATTGGGAAAACATGGGAAAAGATGGCTCTTAAAAATTAGTAATGTTTCCTCAGGTGCAGGGAGGGGCACATATCTGAGTAGTCAGTTTTCTGTCTTTGTTAATCATACTGTTTTAATCTCACTTTGGAAGCAACAGGTTGGTTGCTGCTCTGTGCTTCACTTGCTCAAGGAAGTATCATGATCATCAAGGAGAGAAAAAAATTCTGTAGTGTCTTCCCACTCTGCTCTTTCAGGATTGAAAGAACAGCAAGGACTCAGGTGAAGATTTCTCAACAATTGAAGAAACTAAGTTGCTACTGTGTCTGAGTGTAATATTAGTCATCACTTCATGGGTTGAAAAAGAGGCAAGAGAGGGATCTTCAGGAATTGCAGTCAGTGAATCAGAGGAGATAAACACTGAAGTCTGCAAGAGTGTAGTCATTAAGTTTATTTCAAAAGTCAAATGTGGTATGCTAAGGGTGAGGAATTCCAGCAGGACTTCAGGAAGTGCTGGGGTGGAGGGAGGGGCGGTGGGGGAGGAAGGCAGCAGATCAAGCTTCAGAGCAGATTAAAGTGATCTAATGGATCAAAGTAGAAGTAACCCAAATGATTCTCGCACAATGCCAGCTCAGAACAAACAATTGCAATACAAAAGGAATATCTCAGAGTCAGTTGAGAGCTTGCTGAAATTGATGGCTGAATGTGTGACAGCCAAAAGAACCAGCAAAATGGAGTCATAATAAGACAGATATATGAAGCCCTGGTATTTTACACAACAGGCAGTGAATTGTACAAGCTCCTTTCAGCTTGTTTCATAATTAGACAATTTCAGCAGATTTGCAAGAGATTAGATTAAATAACATACAACAGGTCTATAAAAGGAAAGGTTAGGCAGGAATGTATCCTTTAGCCTCTCTCATGCAACCCCTTCTGATGTTGAAAGAGTATTAGAGGAATGAGTTGCAGGTAGTGTTACTCTTACTCTTTCTTGTGTTTTCTAAATAGCATTCCCTACGGTTACACTCAGGGACGGGATGATGGGTTAAATGGACAACTGAAAAGATGTTCCCCTGAGAGATGAAAAGGATGAGTAACAGGATGGTGGGAAGCATAAATGCCATGATGGGCACAGTGCTAGGGAATGAGAGTACTGTTTTGTGAGTTTGGAGGATGGAAGCAGCAAAAGAAGAGGTAGGCCAAAGATGTGAATGTGTGCAGTAGAAAATGTGCTGTTAGCAAATTTACCATCCTTAATAAGCTGTGCACACTGAACAGTGCTAGTTGAACCTCTGAACACATAGAAGAGGTACAATAAGCTCCAAAATGAGAGAAAGAATAATGATACAATGTAATAAATCTCTGAGCTAATATACAGATTTAATTTGCCATGATAATACTTTGGTTTCCCTAGAAATGAAAAAAACTTATTTTTAAAGTTGCATTGCTACTGCTGAGATATTAGGACTCGTAAATTATCCAGTCAGTTACTATAGCTTAAAATGTACTTCTTATAAGCGTTAGTAAATGACAGTTGCTGTGCCATCTGACTGGTGCAAAGTTGAGGAAATAGGTGGACAGCTTGAGATATGAGGAAAATATTGCAGCATCCAGAAAACAGGTCCCTGAAACAGAAGGTCAGATTGTTCAGAAACGGGATGTAATAAATAAATAAATAGTCTCTTATCTGGGCCCCAAACAGGCCTAGTAAACCTCCTAATAGTGTTTGCCTGTGCTAAAGTACACCTGCAGTGTTACAACTCCCAAGGTCAGTAATATTTAGTACCACAGCATTTGGAGGCACTCACAAGTACCTGTCAATAATAGGATTGTCAGTTCCCTACATTCACAGGCACAACATTGACTGTCTTGGTCCTTAAACTGTTATGTGTGCTAAGAATATAAAACAAAACTTTTTTAAACTCCCAGCTTCTCCTAAGTTAGCTAATGCTATTCGCTGTCAGACTGATGCTATGATGTGCTTTTGATGCTTACAGGAGCCCTATCTGGACTGTGTAACTAAGTGACAGGACACACATTCATGTGTCCTTGCCATATGCAGCTTGCAGCTTAACTTAGATTCTGAGGTTGTAATTTTCTTTTCCTACCTGTTTATTAAAGTTATTTTCACAGTCCCCCCTCAGTTTAACTGGTTTTCTTTGATTTTGTATGTTCCTTGCACTATTATAACTTGTATAGGCAACTATGTCCCATTGCTTCTCTTGGAGGCCAGAGAGAGAGAAGCAAGAACACCAGAGCACTCCGTATTTTCTGTGAGACAAAGCTATTCTCAGTTCCTGTGGAAATGGTACGAGCAACTCCCCAGTCAACACCACCTTATCTGGACAGGCAGAAAGGAGAATATCCTTGATAATTTTATCAGTTCTACCTTACCCTATTAACACCCCTGACTGATTTCTCTGTTTCCAGAGGAAAAGGAGCTGTCAGAAGGAGAGGCTGTACAAACATCTATACCTGCAGTAGATTTGTCCTTCTCTTCTGAGTCATACCAGAGCTCTACATGGTCAGGATAATATTTTCTGGATGTTTCAGTCTGAATTCTCCGTTTACCATCATCATTGGGGATGAAATTTGATCTGAGACCTTGGAACAGATCCCCAATATATGTTGGAGAATTTTGAGGTTTGCTCTCAGAGTTTTGAGGCCACCTGGAGCAGGATCTATAAGACCTAGAACATGATTGAGCTTTGGATGTGTCTCCAGTGTCAAATGTAGCATGCCATGACATGCCAGAGCTATGCCATGCCATGATTTGATAGTAGAAGTGTTTTATTTTATTCTTCTCCAATGGATTTAGAACTATGTGTTGTAGCTAGTGACTGCCAATCAAAGTAATTGTTATTATTCTAACCACTAGAGTTGAGTCAAAATGTGGTTGAATTTAAGTGACGCAGTGGCTAAAGTCTTAAAACTCTATTCTTCACTTCTGCCAATATTTCTGTACAAGCAGCTTTTCTGGGGTTATACTCAGTGGGAGATTAAAAAATAAAATCCTGAAGTATTCTGTAAATAAAACTAAAAACTAAGGCTATACATGAAAAAGACTATTTGTCTGCCTGTGTCTTATATATAGATTTTAACCATTACAGAAGTATATGACATGATAGTAAATATTAGCAGATTCTATTTAAAAATATATCAGCTAAAAATGTTGTTGTCATGCTATAAGAGAATATTTTTCAACATTATTTTGAGGAAGCCTTGAAGAATTAAATGTTCTTATCTCCCCTTTATCTAGATTCCTAAACATGGTATGGAGAAGATGGCATGCATTTCTCCTGTACAGCATGAGGTCCATTTAGACCATGAGGTCCTTTTAGAGCAGTAGAGGGAACATGGACAAGCTCCTGCAAGAACAGACAATTAAACCTGCTGAAAGTAGAAGGCTGTGTGCGAGGGATCTTTTTATTTCTTGGCCTTTTATAAATGCTGATGGTAGATTCTGTGGGTGTACTGACAGCCACATATAAACACTGCTGCAGAATTTCAATACCCGTGCAGCAAATTTTAGGCCTATGCTGTAATTTCAGAGCTTGTTTTTGTATAGCTTGTTTTTTTATTTTGGTGTTGAAGTTTCAGCACAGATCTAGCTAATTTTTATATATGGACTCATAAAACCAAGAGACGGAAACAAAGCTTGGTTGCAAACACTGTGATTTGGTCTGTTTTCCTACTAAAAAGAAAAGGCATACAAACTTTTAGTTGGGGGTTGGTTTTTCCTTTCCTCTCTGTCTGTGGAATTTTTTTCCCATTAACATGCTAAGAAGCTCTGATGGCTAAGTCACTGATGTCGAGTGACAGGGGGAGACTCCCTGGTTTTTTTTTAGTTTCTCTCACAGGGCAGGGAGGGGGGTGGGGAGGGAAAGGGGATACACTGCGAGATTAGAAGCAGGTAAAGGAGGGTGAGGGGCAGTTGCTGGCTCTTGCTCGCTTTTGACTCTTGGAGGAGGAAAACCTCGCCCCGCCATTCCAACGCCGGGAGCTGCCTGTTCCAGTGTTGGACCCCGCACCCCTGCTAGCACGTTCTCCTGCTTCAGTTAGTTATCTCCAACCATCCTATTGGAGCACCGGGACCTACACTGCTCCAAGGATTCATGAGCAGTCTCTCCTCCACCCTTCCCATCCGGGACACAGCCGCCACCACCCCCAGCACTCCTGCAGCTGCGCAGGATCACCGCATCTGCCCCTGCCCACCGGGAGCCGGCTGGCATTCATTGCCAACTGGGATGGTAACTGCACCACAGGGGAAAAGTGTCCACAACCAAAAGAACTGTTACTGGGTTCCTGTTCTGTTTGTTGTTAATTTCATAGTTGTTGTTTTGGTTTTCCTTGTTATATATATTAGTAAAGAACTGTTATTCCTATCCCCGTATCTTTGCCTGAGAGCCCCTTAATTTCAAAATTACACTAATTCAGAGGGAGGGCGTTACTTTCTCCATTTCAAGGGAAGGCCCTGCTTTCCCTAGCACACCTGTCTTTCAAACCAGGACACTCTTATAGATTTGGACTCCTCTGAAGAAGGGTTAAAATTATGTACAAACAATCTGTGCTCCACACGTAGATAAACATTGCAGATATGTAAGAAATTATAAATAAGTTAATTGTGTTGTAACTGTACATAATCTCATTAACTGTTCTCCACTGAAGTCATCATTAACTGAGTGCATGCACAGAGCTGCCCAGTAGCAGCACTCATCATTAAGGACTTGGCATTAAGTGAGAATGGTTTACACAGAGCCAGTTAGAAATTGTAATTTTCATCAAACAGTACAGTGCTTTTGTCTGTTCTGATTAAGAACCACACTAATTTTCTAGCTTAAGATCCAGTGACAAGTGTAAAAGCAGTTTTTTCATTTAACAACATATTGAAGTATCAGCGTTACCCAGTACAAACAGGAAAATCATAATCCTAATGCAGCAAATGACCATTATATCTATTCTTTATGTCCCTAACCTGGGATTTTTGGACAATAAATTTGAAAGCTATGTAAACTGAATAGCTGAATGATCGTTTTTCTGCCTCTAATACCACTCCTATTTGAAGAGAAAATTATCTCCAGTTTTGTGTTGCATATTATTTTAGTTAACTAGTCAAGGGAAGTAAATGGTAAGAAATAATATCAAATTTTGCAATGTCACATGCTAATTCAGAGACAGAACAAAGGCATTTAAACATTTTGTAAGTAGTTCAAAGGTAATCCCTCTAGTGATCATGTAAAATTTAGACTTCAGCACGAGTATGCTTATGAAATGCCTTCAGATATCAGCCCACATTACAATCTGTTATTTTGTTTTGTATTAATGTGTCATGACTAGAAGTTTAAGTGGTAACTACAGATAAAATTGAATTCAGTGCTTTAATGATATCCCTTTTCAAATTAGCTGCTGGAAATATTTTCATTTAATTTGCTGAAATCTATTGAGAATATAATTCTACTTTGCGCTACATAAAATTAACAAACTTGTGATGTTCAAAACCCAGTGTAAAAATCTTAATTAAAATAGGTGGGTTTTTTTTTTTTAGTCTTAAGCATGTTGTCTGGAAAAAAAGCATCCTGTCTGAAATAATTTTATCTTTGATCTTTAAATACTGAGACAAATTCAGTTGGAATATTTTGCATGTATTTCAATTGTGTAGAGTATTTGGGTTTCTTGCTACTCTTCTAATATGTTGTACTATAACACTATTAATTTAAATGAGTGCCCTTGCTGGGTTCTGTCTCAGAACATTTATTCTTATTTTCCCTGGTGGGATGGAACTGGGTTTCATTTGCTCCCAAAAATTTTAGTAAATCTGGTATGGAACACTATATTGTCTTGCTACTACTAAGATCAGTTCAGCATCAGTATTTTAAACTTTACGAAATGCATGTCTAGCTTCTGGTCTGTAGGAGTGCAAAAGTCTTCTGAGTGGTATTGGCATGGTTTCACCATGAAGAAGTGGTGTGTGTGGGAGGACAAGAACTGAAAGTTAGAATCCAAAGAGATCAAAAGAAGGATATACATATCTTTTTGTCAAATCTGAAATAGCATCTTTTTGATCCTGTAAAGGACAGGAGGAAAGCAGTGAACTGAGATTGAGGGAGCTGCCACAGCATTTCTTCTGATCCTTTCTCTGCTATCCTCTGGGACAGATGTAAGGTACAGACTCAGGTTTGCCCTTCTCATTGTCAGAGCTGGCAACACATGAGCTTGGTTTGATTTTAAATTAAAGTGTTCTCTCTCTCAATCAGTCTTTGGGGAAGAGTTTACATAGATCTATATGTTTTCTTTGTAAACAGAAATGGAAAAATGAAACCTATACATTTGTTTTTTAGCCATGAACAGAGCTACCTATGTATGCTAGACCTGTGAAAGGGAGCTGAAGCTGAGACACAAATCTTGTAGTTGTTGCTCTTAATATAGATTTTTAATAGGATATTTTTTATGGTTTTCAGATAAAATCCTTTCGAGATATCCATTAAATCTAGGTGCTACGTTGCTCCAGGCCCAGTGGTATTTCCCAAAATTGCTCCAATGGTATTTCCCAAATTGTCTTTTGTTTGATACTTCATATAGTAATCCAAAGTATTTTTGAAATGAGGAATAAGGATCCACTAAATTGCAGTCCTCACTAGGACAGCTTCTTTGGACTGTGGCTTCCAAATAATCCGAGTACCAATTGACATATGAACCTAGTTGGCAAGGATGCCACTGTAGCTATTTCTTGACTGTGATGCTAAGTGAGACAGTGAAAGCATTTCCTTACTGCTAGCTTTTCATTGTTATTTGCCCTAGAGTCACATTCAAGTACCTTTCAAAAAGCATGGAAAATAAATCAATGAAGTTTGAAAATAACTGATTATTTAATATGTAGATAGGATTTTATTATATATAATTAATGTATTTATTTGCTTTGAGTATTCTATATTAAATACAGAAGTTTTCTATTAGGGGAAAAAAAAAAACAAAACCAAAACCCCAAAAGCAAGCCCACCTCAAAAAAAATCTCACCTCAAGTCGTAGATATTTTCCAAATTAAATTTCATCTCCAGATTACTAGCAGATAAAAATTTCACTCAAATCTGTTGCAGCCATAACAGAACAGCTCTAGAGACTGGACACAATTTTCTGAGTTATTCAAGAACATGTTCCAGATACGGTTTTCTAATATGAAGCTGTTTTGTGACTGAAGATGTCCCTCAATCCTTTCTTTCCTTTTTCTGCCTCGTTACACATTTCTTGAAGTGTTCAAGGCATTAGACATTGAATGCTGAACACTGCCTGGTGATAAACTGAAGAGCCTTTGTTTGTGACCCTGCATGAGGAGGAGTCTGAATCTGGAATAGCAAAGGCCAGATCTTCAGTGTAGAGCAGCGCTTGTACTGTTTGCATGCTTGCATACATCTCTCTTTCTGAATGAAGTGCTCAGTGTTAGATCTTCGAGGAAGTGTGTGGCCTCAGGAACAAAAAAATCCTCGGAGAAAAAGATGATTTAGGTTAATCTGATAGTGATATTGGGATGAAATTGACCCTTCCTGGGATATATCCTTGTGGTTGTCTTGGTTTGAAAGACAGGTATCTGCCAAAAGAGACATGGGCCTCTTTTTTGAAAAGGAGAATATAATCCTCCCCTGTCCCCTCACTCTACTTTGATTTTCAAATTAAAGGGCTCTCAGGCGAAGATATGGGGTTAGGAATAACAGTTCTTTACTAATATATATATATATGTAACAAGAGAAACAAAACACAACATCAATAACTGTGAGATCAACAGCAACAGAGCAGAAAACCCAGTAAACAGTTCTCTGGGTTGTGAACACCTTTCTTCTGTGGTGCAGTTACTGTTCTGTCACTGCCTGCCAGCTCTCAGTGAGCAGGGAGGAGATGAGGTGATCCCACGTGTCTGGAGGGGCACTGCGGTGAATGGCATCTGTGTCCCAGATGGAAAAAGCAGAGGGGAGACACTGTTCACAGATCCCAGGGCAATGTCAGTCCTGATACTCCAAAAGGATGTGCTGAAGTCAGTAGGAGATGTGGGAGAGTGTCCAAGCAGGGAGGTTGCAGGATCCCACAGCCAAGGAAGGCAGCTCCCCCACAGATGGCAGAGTGGAGTTTCTAGCGACCGTCCTTCTCTGAGCCAGACGAGCAAGAGAGCGAGAGCCCAAGACAACAGGCCCCTACCGCACCTCTTCTTTTCCAGTGTTTCCCCTCTCCTCCCCCCTGCAAGAGAAATTGCTAGCTTTGATATCTAAGCTTCTGGGTGTAGCCCCAAATACTTAGCATAACAATGGGAAAAATTCCACAGAAAGAAAAGGGAAAAATTCAACCCCTAACAGTGGTATGTCATAAAAAGCTTAGATGTTTTTAAAGTCAAGCCTAATAGAGCTTCAATTAGCGAGTGGGTTGATCAGTCTCTACCATTTTGGATCCTAATTTGCTGAGTTGGCTACCTATCTTCTTGATTTCAAAGAAAGCTTGGTGAGGTGTCCCAGTTTACTAAAGTGATTACAGCCTTCAGTGTACTATTTTTGTAGGGACCTGTCTGCCCACTGGGAGAGAGAAGTCCATCATCCAAGCAATTTAGGAAAATCAGCACTGTTCTTTGACTATTATTCTTCTCTGAAATTTCCACTGTACTACAACAGAGGCACTTAAGTCTAAAAGCTTGAGATTTTCTCTCTCCATACTTACTGGGTTAAAAACAGGTCTGTCCCTTAGTCCTAATTTTTTTCCCAGACTTTCCTTCTAGATATGTAACAGTAAACTCCAAAAACATAAGTACTTTGGGGAAGTTTCACCCATGAAAATGCCGAGAGTGTAAGACCCTTTGAAACTGCATTTTGCCAGACATAAAAAAGTAAGATGAGTGTGTGTAAACTGTATTAAGAGCCCGTGTGAGGCAGAATGCACTGGGGGATGAAGCATGAGTTCACACCATGAGCAGTGAAAGGCAGGGAAGTGTAAATGTTGGTATTGTCTGACTGACTGGAGATAATGGCTGTAGATACAAAACTTTATTGATGAGTGCATGTCTCAGTTTGAGAGACAGGTATTTGCCAAGGAGAGGCAAGAACCCCTTTTCCCAAGATGGAGACTGCAACCCCCTCCTTTTCAATCACTATAATTTGAAATCAGACGCTTTCAGGCAGAAGATATGGGGATAGGAATAACAGTTCTNCCTATACCCCCCTCCAGCCCCACCCCTCTTCCTTTTTCCGGTTCCCTTTGTCCATCCCCCCTCCTCTTACCTTCCTGCGAGAGACAACTATTACTAAGTTGTGGCCACAAGTCCTTAGCATAACAATGGGGAAAAAAATTCCACGAAAAAAAAAGATTCAACCCCCAATAATGCATAATCTATATGGGTTTGGCATATGCATGTAACTATTGAACTGGAACAAAGACATTTATTATATTAGGCCAGAGATGCTGTAGTTAAGATTTTTGGAAAAAATCTCTGCGGAAACATATACTCTTCATAGAAATACATGTGCTATCATCTCCATTGAGGTTCATGTCAAGATGGTTGCAACAAGGTTAAAAATTGCATTATTCAGGCTGTATATAAGTGTGAGGGTTCCAGTACTGTATTTGTTACACATGCTGTGCATGAGGAGGAAAAATTAAAAATAACTTCAGACAAATCACAAATAGAAGATATTTCCAAAGGCCTTTTATTTTGTAACAGTGTAATTTTTGAGAGACTATAGCTTGTAATAAAACCTGTCTCTCCCCTTTGCACTGTCCTTGTAAAGGTAGGAAAACCTCCTAAAATTATGTGCTGTGGAGTAGATATAAGTGTTTTCCTCTTTGTGGCAGCCTAAGATGCTCTTAGCACAGCATAGCAAAAGGTAGCTGACAGTGCTGGAGCTATGGAAACAGTGAGAAGCATTGCAGACTGAATGTGCCATCTGGGTGTGTTCTGTGGGTTTCCTGGTACATTGCTCATTGAATCTCAAGAGCAGAACATCACACTGATAATTGATAAAGACTTTGATATAGACTAAAATAAAAAAGGTATATTTTCTAAAGATAGATTAAAATCAGTAACTTTACACCGTGATTCTTTTCTATCTGACAAATGCTTTTGTGAAGAAACAGTCTTTGATCAATGCAGGCCTTATATATAATGTATAGACTTCTATTTCTGGCTGTACTACCTTCTAGGAATATTTCTTCCACAACTGCTATGTACAATACTGATTTTGGCTTTAAAATTATGGGCATTCCTGTTTTAAATTGTTGTACTGTGGTTCATTTTATATAAGTGACAGTATCTTTGCTAGCTGATACTCAAGTGCATATTAAATTTCTCAAGAATATTTTGCTTGCTGCAGGGAAATTAAACTCTGTCTTTCTATCAAGTATACATGCAATCAAATATCTGACTGAGCTGACAATTTAGCCTGCTAGTACAGCATGTTCTCTGCTGTGACTGTAGGTGAGACATTCTCTGCTCGGGTAGGATATCTTTGTGCTAAGCTACATGCATGGGGTCAGGAGTAAAAGCACTACTTGTCTTGCAAAATACACTATTGAGCTGTATTGATTTCTCATTTAGTAGTATTGGGTGTTCACCCTGGAAATCCAGCTAGGTTTCTAGAGAAGGTGGTTTCATGAGAAGGTTTCATGAGAAGGTGGATCGGTATTATGTTATCTAATGAGTGCATATAGACACTAAGGGCTTATGCATGTTTCATATGCTCTGAACAAACCAAAAAAGGCATCTATACGAAAAAATAAACTGTCCAGCAAGTAAATCACGGAGGTTTCCAAAACATTAAATTAAGTTACTTTTCAGTTTTTGAAAGGCAGAAATAAACAGTGGATTAGGAGTTGGATTCTTTATCTGTGTTTTAAACCAGCTGTGCACTTTAAGAATCTGCAGTGTAAGATAAAAAAAGGAGAAGGATACAATCTGGAAACCTGATAAATCAGGTTAAGCATATGTGGCTAGAACCTTCAGGTCCACTTGATTTTGCCTCTGATTCAGGTTTTGAAATTATATAACCACCCTGGAGTTTCAGATGTCTGCTGAGACTTTTCTTGCCTTTTCACTTTCCAAATATTTCTCAAAGGCAATGTTGGCACAGCTTCTTAGGGACACTGTTATTGCTAGCTGCCCTGGCTGTGGGACTAGGTCTGTAGGCCAGCACCCTTGCTTGTCTCCATTTCCCATGATGTAGATATCAATGTGTGTGGTGCATACCTTTTTTAAAAGAGGTCACACAGCTAGTGATGGGTTCAAGCTGGACAAAGTGTTTTTTGAAAACCAAATCAACAATTAGTATTCTGGATTATTGAAGACAAAGTGGTTTGTTCTGAGTGCCCAAGAGAAAGGCTTTCAGAAATATAAAATATTTTCCATATTTCTCACTGAAATCCATGAAGAATTTTTTCATTCCATCTCCCGCTTTTTTGTTCACATGGTTCCTTTGATCCTTGCTGCAAAAAGTGTTCCTGGCTTTGAAAGCTGATGTCCAGTTCAGCATATGTGGGAAGAGGGAGTGTATCATTCACTGCCAAGGTATGCTTTTTTGAGTGGGAGAGTTTCATTCTGTTTTTAAGGACTGATTGCATATCACATCAAACAGGACATGCGCATTTTCAACTGTTTATCCAAATTATAATATCAGAATTTTTGACTCAGTCATTCATCTTAAAAGTTATACCAAAACTGTGGAGGGAGCAGAGGCTGCTCCCAAAACAAAAGATCTCTCTGAACCCCTATTAACAGCAACAGCATTGCAATTGTTTTCACATTCTCTCTTTATGAAGTGTGCCTAGGAAGATGTTGACAAGGAATATCAGCAGTCTGGCCTGGCACTGCAGTGTTAGTGCTGTAATAGCTAGAAAAGGAAATCCTTCAGTGTTATTCTTGTCCAGATTGGACATATTATCCGTAATTTTTTTAGGTTCAGATTTGTGTTAATATCTGAGAATTTATAATTTCTTGGTCATACTATGCATTTCAAGAATGGCCTTGGACGTCAGCCTGTCTATGTTACAATGAAAAAGATTTTAAATTTATTTAATGAGATCTTTGTTGCTCTTTATTAAAGGAGAGCTGTGCTTAAGAATACTTCGTCTAAGTGCTGCATTTTAAAACCTTCATCTTCAAGTGACAGGGAAGAAAGGGAGACAACAAACATTCAGAGTGAGAGGTGCTGTGAAGAGAGAAATTCTTGGGGCAAAAATGCATGTAAATAACACTGCTATTTCATAAGGTTTGTGTTTGGTTTTATGTAGATTTGAAATACTATACTTAAAATTTCTGCACACTTTATATTGATGGAACTTCACATAATCTCACTGAGAGCTGTGCATCCTCTTTAATATAGAAAAAATGGGTTAGAGGGCAAACAAAATAAATTTGAATTTTAATTTAAAATGACAGCTGATGTTGATGAAATAATGATTTTTACGTGGAAATAAGTACAGCTAAGTCAAAGACGATATGCAACAAACTGCACACCTCTACAGCTTGTTTGACCATGCTATACTGCCCAATAGGAAAACTCTTCCATTGTTTTCATGGTACTTTGAATCACTTAGAAGAAATTTTATACATTAGAGCTGCCCCGGGCATCATGGCAGCACAGGAAGCAGATTTTTTATTCTAGAAATAATTTATTCTATAAATAATGGTTTATATAAATTATTATTCTATAATAATTTTCAGTTATCATAGAAATAATTGCACAATGAAGCTTAATATAAGGATAGTGCCGATGTAGGAAAATGCTGGTTTTGTAAAGTGGGTGTTTATAAGTTGCTGCAATGGAAATAAAATTACAAGAATGGACATCCAAGCCTATCACTTACAAAGCAAATAAACTGCAGAAAGAAAACCAGTATCTTGAAGAAAAAAAGTATTTATAGGATACTATGGAGAATTTTAGAATTGCTATCATATAATCAGCAAGTCCAGCAGTCAAACTGTTCCCAAACATTGGTTATTTTGATTTAATTTCACACAATCAAACTGAATCTTGCTAGCCACTAATGGTAAGGCTTCAATAGCTGAACAGATGACTCTTTGTCCTGCCAAATGTCCTGCCATCTATGCTATCACCATCTGCTACTCTAAATCTGAGAAGCATTGTTAGTGTCTTTTGCCAGATGTGGTTTAAATCTCTCACTTTACTCTGTGGTAATAAATGTGCTTTTATAGGCAGCTGAAGAGGTGTGACACTTGGTTTGTAGAGGTGAGATAAAGTTTGCAGTGCTGCTACTGTTGAAATAGAACTGAAAAAGGTGACACCTTTTTCATAGGTGTTTTTACATAGTGTATACCATATACTCATAGTGGAGTTATGTCTGCCTGTCAGTATCAGAATATGTTTGTGAAAAATTAGGCTTTAATGGAGAAATTTTTTCAAATAATTGAATGGAGCTTACTGCACTTCAAAATTTAATTTTCAGGTTTTTTATTGTTTAATGCATTGAATGTTCCTAAGCATATACTTCAAAGTAACATATATTTCAAAGTAAAAACATGTAAACATCACTTTGTTCATAACTTGTAAAAAATTAAATTAATTCTGCATTTTTATGTTATTAGATGGAGTAATTTTCAGATTGAAGAGCTCTTAGATATGATTTGCAGTGCATTAAATCTCTAGAAGAAATTGCTTTCTTCCTGAGTTCTTTCTTTCTCTTTCTTTCTTTCTTTCTTTCTTTCTTTCTTTCTTTCTTTCTTTCTTTCTTTCTTTCTTTCTTTCTTTCTTTCTTTCTTTCTTTCTCTCTTTCTTTCTCTCTTTCTTTCTCTCTTTCTCTCTCTCTCTCTCTCCCTCTCTCTCCTTATTTTCTTTTCCCCTTTCATTCCACCTCCAGACTTCATGTTGTCATGAGGTAGTATAGGTTTTGCTCATTTTCACCACTGTGACTAGGGGTACTTGCTGAAAGCCCTGAAATTAGTAAGAAGTTCAAAGTTTAGGCAATTTGGGAATGTTATTTTAGCTGTTTTTATGCTTATAAGCTCATTACAATGCATAGTCGATCTATAGTCTCCCTTCAGTTCCCCAAGAGGGCTCCAGTGTGCTCTAGGTTGAACCAGCAGGATGCCATAGGTTGTGGTCACAGTGGCAGAGCATTTCCCTTTTCACCTTCTCTTAAGCACAGCCGTCAGATGACACGATGACTCATCTCTAGGTGAAACATTGCAATCCCTCTCTGGCTGAATTTAGGCATAAAGAGTAGGCCCCCAGCCCTTTGTACTAAGGAAAATGGTTCGCAGTTCTACTCCTTTCTTTGGCAGCCAGAGACTAATAGCTGACTGCTAGCTGATAGAGTGACTTTAAGTTTTTCAAAGAAAGTATGTTTTTTTTGTTTCGTTTTGTTTTTTTTTTTTTCTCTTGAGGGTATACAGACTGTTACTATTTAATCTCTCTTTCTGATTGTTATTAACATACTTTGACTTTTTTTGCCTTAATCTTTCTTTTCATCCTTAGCAATATGGGGGCAGGAGACACCCAAAGGGGCTCTTAGGCCATTATCCTTTTTCTTAGGATGTATTTTCATTGTCTAAATTTTTTCAAGACAGTAGTGTAACTCTACCTGGCTCAGAGAAAAACACGTGGCCTACCTCTTGTAATCTTCCTCCTGCACAGATTTCTGCTTCAAATAAATGCCTTATTTCTGATTTTTTTTTAATTATTATTTGTCCATCATTCTAGACTAGCACTTTAATAAGGAAGTAAAACCGAAATGCATAGTGTGCTGTATACTTAAAATACAGATAGTACCTCAGTCTTCGCTTTAGTGAGTAGGGCTTTCTCTCATTGCAGGACTCTTAAAATAGTAAAGTTTGGCAAAAGAGAAGAAAATGTGACTGTACAGAATGGACAGAAGTTTTGTGTTTTCTATAGCACAGCCCAAGACTGAGTATCAGACTGTCTATTTGCCAAGGAGAGGGAAGAACTTTTTTTTTGTAACCCGCTTCTTTTTAATTACTGTAATTTGAAATTAGACACATTCAGGCAGAAGATATGGGGATAGGAATAACAGTTTTTTATTAATACATCTAACCAGGCAAACAGCATAAAAACAACAACAACTTTAAAAATTGACAACAAAACAGAACAGTACAGCTCAATTATAGTCTCCTTTGGCCACAGGCTCCTTTTTTCCTGAGCTCAGTTACCAGTGCTGTGGGCAGAGCCGGTCCCGTGCAGCTGAAGGTGATGGCAGCTCCCGTGTGAGCGGGAGGCAGGGGGGGGGGGCTGTTCTTTCTGACAGTGCTGGTCGTGCTGCTGCTGCTCAGCAGTAAACAGTAGGATAAGATGGGAAGGCGGCAGGGTGAAGTTTAAACAGCAGGGAAGTGTGGTTTTCGGCATAGAAAACTAGCATGGAAAAAAGGGCCCAAGACCAGATCTCCCCACTGTCTTTTAACTCTACGTGCCAGCTGCGAGAGAGCCTTTCCTTCTGGCTACCTTCCTTTTTCTGACTTCTTTTTTTTCTACTCCTTCCTTTTCGTCACCTTCTGGTGAGAGGTAACTAACTTGTAGCAACAAGTACTTAGCATAACAATGGGGAAAAATTCCACAGAAAAGAAAATAAATTATTCAACCCCCAACATCNTAATTTTTTCAGGAGTACCATGCCTCCAAAAACTTGTTTCTCCAGGCCCAAGATGGTGTTCCGAGCAGTGGCATGAGGCACAGGGTAGGTCTCCAACCATCCTGTGGTGGCTTCCACCATGGTCAGTACATAGCGCTTGCCTTGGCGAGTTTGAGGTAGTGTGATGTAGTCAATCTGCCCGGCTTCTCCATACTTATATTTGGACCATTGCCCCCCATACCAGAGGGGCTTCACCCGTTTGGCCTGCTTGATGGCAGCACACGTCTCACATTCATGGATAACCTGAGAAATACTGTCCATGGTTAAATCCACCCCTCGGTCTCGTGCCCACTTATAGGTGGCGTCTCTGCCCTGATGACCATGATAGGCATCATGGGCCTATCGGGCTAGGAACAACTCTTTCTTGTGTTCTCAATCTAAATCTATTTTTGATACCTTTA
>VXBI01006482.1:0-24194 GCA_013397375.1 Toxostoma redivivum
GTCCGCGGGGAGCAGTGCCGCCACCGGGAAATGCTTCGGCGGCGGCTGCCGGCCCAATCCGTGCCTCCAAAGCTTCATCCACGCTTTGCCAAACCTCCTCCCTGATCATGCCCCTGAGCTTCTCTAAAAATCACCATCAGACAGCTGACTCAAACCCGATCGGTCAGATCCCACCGAATGGAAGGAGGGGGGTGTGGGGCTTTGTGAAACCGGAACCAACGGGTCCCACCCCCCTGTCCAGTCCTCCCAAGTTTGTTGGCAATGGGTAATTCGGCCTGATGTAGTCATTTGGAGAGGGGTAGACAGGTGGGGTATAGTCAGCGGGGGATTGATAGTTGGAACGGGGCTTTGCCTTCCTAGAAGTCTCTGCCTGGGGATTTTTGGTGCCGTTTGCCAAGAAGGGCCTGGCACCTCAGCTCTTGGGGGGGGTGACCTGAGGGTGGGGNCAGCTTGTGGGGAGAGGCGGGTGGGGGGCAAAGGATCAGGGGCTCGTCGGTCTCGAGATATTTCATTCCCCTCCTTCTCTCGCCCATCCCCCATCATGAGATGATGAATCAAACCCCAAGTGGCAATGAGAGGAGTGACAGTGGTGTCACCCTCAAGTAAAGTCGTCCATAAATTTTCCCCCAATTCTGTCCACGCCTCTGGCGAAAAGGCTTCCCGCAGATCACTTGCGAACCCATGATCTTTTGCCCATGATAATACATCTGTCAGGTCACTGTCTGGAATAGGAGCATCGAGACTTTCCAACACCCCCTTCCAAACAGAGAGAATTGATTCCTCTTGCTTTGACAGACCATCTCCCATTTTTAAAACCTAATTTCCTAGCTAGCTACCAAGCCAGGGATCGAGAGACAAGTACCTCTGTGGAGTTCGGAGTGTGCTCGCTGTTCGCTCCGCAGCGCCGCTCCACTTGGGTCCGCTCCGTGGCTCCGCTCCGCAGCTTCACTCCGCTCGGGTCTGCTCTGCGGGTCCGCTCTGCAGCCTCGCTCCGACCGCTCCGCTCGGGTTTTGCCTATCGGGCTCACCGGCGGTGCGCGGTTCGGCTGCGCGTGTCCTCTGCGCTCCGCTGGGGTCCACAGCGAGCTTCCGCCGATCCCGCTGAGCAGGCCCCGGCTCCTTCGCTCCGCAGCGAACTTTGCCGATGGCTCCGGTGGTCGCGGTCCGATCCAAGCGCGATCTGTGTTCCGTAGATCTTGGTGGAACCTCCAGTTGTGGTATCGGACCTAAATAAAAGGGAAAAGAGACAAAAGGAACAGCAAAGCACACGGACTCCATTTGGGAAAAGAAGCCAATTTTATTGAACTGAGAGCCCATATTTAAAGCATGTTCCGATGCACGGAACAGAACTGTAGTTCATTGGTCCACAGGGATAAACATCTCCCAGGATGTGTCCCACGGAAAAAACAACAGGTGTCTGTCCTTGTTGTGAATTCCTTCTTATTTTTCCAACTTGTTTTTCATGAATTCCAACCTGTTTTTGACCATGTTTATCACCTTGGGAACTTTCTCCTTATCACCCTGAGAACAGGGCAAAACTCAAACTTGTGAGAAATAATTCTCCAAGCTAATTCACTAGATGTCTCTCTGACCACAGTTCTGCATATGCACCTGTGTGCACAGGCACAGGGAAAGGGGCTTGTTTTACGTGAAACAGGCCTGGGGCTGAGATAGACAACCCAGATTTTGCATTGCAGTACTTCACACAAGTACAGACTCTGTGCACACAGTAGCTGTACCTGCAGCAGACCTGGCTGTGTTTCTGACTCTTGTGCCTCTTTGAAATCCCTTTGCTCTGTGCACGACTCACCCCACCTTCAGGAGGGGTGTGATCAGTGTACAGGTAGTTTTGGCTATGAAAGGCGTTGCAGATGGGCATGGAGTCTGCAGGGAGAGCATTTCCTTCTGCCACAATATTGTGCAGAGCCCTTCATGAGATGCTAATGAAAAGTTGCTGAGAACCCTTTGGTGGTTGTACCCAAGTGATGGACCCTGCTAATGGTCCATCATACAGTTTTATAAATCACCTTGAGATCTGGTGATGAAATGCACACAAAATTTACAGGATAAGCATTACTGAGAGTACTATGGGATTCCTCTCTTGATGATAAAATTCTGTATATCATCCCTTTTGGGCTGTTGTACATAAATAGTGGTTGTCCTGACACAAAATTTATCCTAATCTTTATGGTATTGAGAACCAACAGGGCAAACAAAATTATAGCTTTGGCATTGCAACTAAGTTCTGTTGTTTTCCTGGCAGCTTAAACCAGATTGTTAGCAAAATAAACCTGTTTGTTACAGGTTTTGTATATAAGCTGCTTTTTTATTTTCTTAATGTTGTTAAGGACATAAAAATGAGAAGCCAAAATATAGGTATTTATTTGACTGACAGTAATGGCTCTGAGAGAAGCCATTTAAATGTTATTTACATATTATCTGAAGCCATAATAAGTGATCATGTCAATCCATAGCACCCATGGTTATTAAAGGAGTCTGCAACAGTGTAACTCATAACAGTGTTATGCAAATCAAGCATATTTAAAAAACTTTTGGACAAACATTACTGCACAAGCAAGGTAGCAAATTTTTCAACATCACACTCTGTCATTGTAAATTAAAAATGCACAATCTGTATGTGTGACTAATATCTCTGCAAAGCTCCCTAATAAGGACCAGACTCAGCAAATGCTACATATGTAAGTCCCTCCTGATTTAAACAAATATTTCAGCATATAAGACTTTACTAATGTTACCTTGCTGATCTCAAACCAGCTACTATCCTAGGATGGATAGAAAATGAAAATATATTTTCTCCTCTCTCTGAAAAGCTTTGTCCCTTAGAACAGTCTTTGGATGTTGAGATTGGTAAGGCTTGAATGAAAAGGAGGATAGGGTGTGGTTTAACAAGGAAATGATGGACGATTTGAGCATTTGTAATGGTGGCAAATGACATTTTTCTGTAAATGGTCTCTGAGTATGTAGTTCTACATCAGTAAATACACAGCTGAATTATTAGCTTGGCTGGCCATATGGTTTTGGAGCAAATGACTGTGCTCCAAGGCAGGTGTTCAGCTCCCTCACCAAGACAGAGCATTAGAGTGGTGTTGTCTAAGCTCTTCTGTAAATAGACCTGAGTACAGATACTACAGGATTATGAGCCCGAGCCCCCTTTCTCTGTGCAGAACACTCAAAAGCCACCTGGCTGGCCAGAATACAGCTTGAGGAAAATCTAGCTCAGAGTTATATAATCAAAGTTAAAAAGGGTGGATGTGTCCTACCCGTGAGTGTGTGATGAGAATGAGGCGTCCCAAACATGAAGTGCAACTACTGCTATTCTTCTGGGTGAAAAGAGTGGTTAAGAAAAAAAATAAGATAAGTTGCTGTGCAGGTGTCTCCATGTAGTCATTGGAACACATGGCTTGCCCTACATGCATAATCTAGGGAACGAGATCCTCTTTCCTGTGAAACAGGAGACGTCTTGAAGGAGAAGTAATTCTGCTTTTCAGAAGTAAGGTGCAGAACAAATATTTTCTTTGCAGGAATTCACATCAGTGTCTGAGCAGCAAGGGGCTGAGTCCCACCAGAGGCTGAGGAGCTATTTCAGCCATTCTTTTCCCTGTGTAGCAGGAGCATTAAATGTTTCATGGGAGCCCACGATACTGTCTTGTAGTATGTTACTTGAAAAATTACCAGTCATAAAATTGTAATTTAGGGTTTCCTTTGAGTCTGAGAAAATGTCTCTCTGTCTGTCAGCTTATTCCAAGTTTTTTTTAATTCACTTTGTGATTTGGACTTGCTTGGTAGAGATGTACCACCCTATTTCTGCCACTGTTTCCCCTTTTTTCTTATGAGCACACATTCACACATGTGTATACAACTGATGAAAAAAGTGTAGGGAATAGCCTTACTGGCCTAGACAACATGCTGTCAGCACCATTTGACACCAAACTTGCCTAGATATTTTTTTTTGGCTGTGCAGATTCCTAAAACATTGAGGAAAGCAAAGCTAAAAATGTATTTTAACCAAGTGAGGCTGCAGCCATCCCATGTGGTTTGACCAGTCCATCAGAATAGGTTTATAGAGGGATTCCTGAACCTCCTGTCAAAAAAGCAGCTTTGGAGTGTCAAGCAAGATCTGGATAAAGCTGCTGTGGTGTGCCAGCTGCACATTCTGCAGGGCACTGGTATGATGAGGAGACTGCAGGTCGGATGTGGATACCTTGCACTGACTCTAAACATTCGCTTAGGCTAAATTCCTGTGCCTTGGGGAGCCTTCAATCCCTTCAGGATGTACTGATCTAACTTCCAGTTTATTGATGATGGAGATCATGCATACTTTGGATTTTGTGAGTGTTTGATTTTAAAATGTACCTTGTTCTGTTTTGCACTCTAATGAAGCTTGTCTGCTTAGAAACAAACTGTAACCAAAATGCATTGTGCATAAAAAGAGGCACGTCCAAAAAATATCACCCAAACTCCAACTAAACCAATCCCAAACACAACCCCCTTATTGGGCACTGCTTTTGAATTTCTTCTGCTCTTATTACCACCCTTTTATTTCTAGTTCCAGTCTGCCAAAAGATTTGGATACCCATCAAGGCAGTTTGGAAGAGGATTAATACTCAGATAAATAAATGCGACAGGCAACTAAGTTGCTGTGAACTAATGGCAGGACACTTGGAAGTGCTGTATTTCAGATAATGGTGTCAGTTTCAGAAAGGCATGCAAACTGGTTTAATCAGATGTTATATTTGATTAAATTCCTGACCATTGGGAATGAGATTGCATAGGAGAATTTAAAAGATTGAGAGTTTCTGACTTTATTTCTGCACTGCGGATAAGCAGCAATTTTTGCAGAAGGGCTAGAGGTAACCCTCTGCAATAAAACCATTTTCATAATACCATGGGAATGAGTTATTGCTTGAGGTGAGGCACAGTTTCTAATGGCTGCCTAAGCTTTCATCTCCATCTTTCACGGGCTAGTCAGACATTTTTATAGTGCTGACACAAAAAGAGAGCATTTATGTTGCTTCCATTCTCCATCTGTCAACAGTTAGGTTAAAGTGCCACTACAGGAATACTTTTCATCTGATTTTCATTCCAATGTGGCTCATCAATATATGGTATTTGAGTCATGCCAGCTCACAAGGTCCTTATCACATATTTTTTATGTACCATTATTGGTTAGCCAACAGGGGACAACAGTCTGTCTTTGTAATGTGGAGGGTTATTAATATTTAGTTTTATTGTGACTTTTTCTGATGTACCTCCTGTACAGTTTTCTGAGCTATCCAGAGCTGGTTTTCAGTAAATAGTGTGGCAAGTCAAAATACGTTAGGCCAGAGAGGAAGTGGATTTTCATTTGTCTTGTATGAAATACATCCTTGAACACCAATAATTGATTAAAAATTTGGGCATCAGGTAGGAGCAAAAGGGGGAGCATTGTCATAATCTCCCTGTTTTACTTACAATTTCTTTCAGTTAATGAACCTAGTTTTATTAGTGGCAGAGACCACAAAAGGTTATTTAGTGAAGAAATTTGGAGACCTTAATAAAAAAGCTTACTGTCTTATTCTGTGCTTAGTGCAGTTGTAAGGTTGGACAGGGTAGATGTGCAGGTAACAAACTAAAGCAGACCATAAAGTGTGCAGATTTCCTTTTCCTATCCTTTGGAAACTCGTTTTGTAAGTATCCAGAGAAAGGTAGCTACAACAAAAAATAGAACTAGGAGAGCAGCAATCATCCAGACCCAAGTGTCCCCAAATACAGCTTCTTACACTGATGGTGAGAACAGAAATGCTATTCCAGACCACTTCAGTGTATCTGTAATACAAGACAATATATTCCAAAAATATCCTCTCTGTGCTGAGAAAGAGGTGGTTGGGGCATGACAAACTTATTTTAAATTAGAGGGGAAAAAAAAGGAAAAAAAAAACAAAGAAAGGGGAAAAAAGTTAAGACTCTGAAGAGGGGGAAAACAATCTGTTTTTAACAGGATTTTCTTCCAAGTACCTTTGTCCCTTGGGTATGCAATATTCACTTAGACTAAATTTCTTCCAGCTTTCTTTCAGATTTTGAGAGCCTCATTTTTCTCTAGCTAATATAGTGCAGCTCATATACTGTATTTTATGGGTGACTGGCTTCCAGAGGAATGTAGGTGTGAAAGACCACACAACCATGAATCTAAGTTATGTGGAATAATCACTACAAGGGAGAAGGAGTGTTTAGTCCTTTTCTTGTCATAGTCAGATGAGGCTTTCACACTGTGGGAGGGATTGTAAGGATCCAAAGGAGATATTGCTTGATTTTGTTTCAAGTTGTTTTCAGTTCACTGGCTGAGGTTCCTGGCTTCTGGAAACTTTACATTACATTTCAATGCTGTTGGCTGCTGGCGTGGGTATTATCACACTCTCACTCTATGCCTGGTTTGATCTTCATGATTAACTTTTTAGCTTGGTCTTGTGGTCCATGTGTGTGCAGATGTAAAGTACTGTGTCTTGGCTTCACATAAACAATTTTTGTTCTCAAAAAAGTGCATTGTGTTGCATTTCCTGCTGTCTGAGTTGGTGCATTTGTATAATTAAGACTGTCCAGCTGGTACATGTGATTCTGTTTCTGAGTTCTTACACAGCTGAGATATATGTCTGAATTTTCACAAAATTAAGAGATCAAATCCAAAATTTCTTGGGCTGTTTTTTATGTCCAATGTTTTAAATGCCTTTGTCCTGTGATAGAGTGATGCAAAAGATCAAAATATCTTAAAAATGCATTTATTTGGGGGTTTAAGATGCTTAAGTTGTGCATATATTTGTAAGCCTGATCTTACAACTTTTTCAGACAGCTGGGAGCCTTCTGTTCCCTCAGCCAATCTTTCATTGTTCCCACTAGGCAGCAACCAGAGTGCTATTAGAAACAGGAACAAAAAAAAAAAAAAAATTATGCCTGTTTTATTCATATCTACAGCTTTCTGTCTCTTAGTTGTGCTTGTTCCATCCTCTTCTCTTATTGTTGTCCACCCTCTGTTACCTCCACAATGATGATTAATGGAATGCTCTACATCTTTTTTGAACTCTTGATTTTTCCTCTAAGTTCCTGATTATTTTAATTCTGCCAGACTCTTTTTCATATCCTTTCCTCATCTGCCTCTAATCTACAGTATATCATTTCTCCTACTCCAAGCCCTCATTTCCATTCCTGCAACGTTCTGTGTCCTTTCTTGGAGTCTGGGCTGAGCACACACACCAGTTAAAATGAAAATATACTTTCCAGATTTTAGTAGCCTAATTATTTTATTTTAAATGAAGCCGAGACATCAATCAGATTGTTCTCTAAATCCCAGTCACATCAGCACTAAATGAAAATATCAGTTATTCTCTGCCATTCCCAACCCACTTGCCTTTAAATGGTATTATCATAGCAAATATTAGGAGTTTAGACATGTCCACAGTCTTTTGTTGAAAAGCTCTTGCAAACAAGGCAAGGGAGATGCATCTGAAATCCTAATATCTTGCGAAATAATATTAACAATGGGTCTGGCACATGTGAGTGTTTAGACAGGAGGCTGTCAGATCCTGTGAGGTTGAAAGTGAGAAATATTTGAAAGACAAAGAGCAAATCATAGAAGTGGGAAGTTAAGAAAAATAAATTTTTCCAGGCTAAGCAGTGCAGGCTCCTGGGGCTGGTTCTCAGTTCTGACACCAGTTCAATGCTCAGCTCCAGCCAGAGATTTCTGTAGAGCTGCACAGGGCTTGAGCATGACCAGCAATCAGATCCTGTCCTCCCTGACAGCCTCAGCTTTTGTCAGATGTAAGTGCCCAGAGTTAATAGGGACTTTAATTAGAGCTGTGCACGCTCAGCTTTGCCGAAAACCAGATCCAACTCAATAAACGTGTGGCTGCATTGGAAATATTTGCCTTTCAGACCTTCTCATGAGATTCCTCCCCTTCTGTCTTCTTTCCTGTTAACAAGGAGAGATATTGCAGAAGCTGAAAGTTATGTAGTTGAAAAAGCTGTGTTAAGGAGGTGGGTACTTATCATATAATCTGCTTAGAAACTTCTCTGAGCTTTTGAAGGTCCTGTGTTTTTACTCACTGAGGAAGGATATAATGGATGTTAAAACCTCTTTTGATTTCAGGCTTCTCATTGAGGGCAAATCTGTGAGTCCCTCTGACTAGTGGGGAGGGTTGTTTTTCCAGAGGCTCATTTGTTGACTTTTAGGGGCACTATGTGAAACAGATTTTTTGGATAAATTTTACTGCTTCCACATCCTCTCTTGTATCATTTTCTGGTCTCTCTGCAGTTTGCAGTAGCTTATTTCTCCTACTCTGACCTCTTTTCTCTGTAACTGGGAGAACAGAAGAAGCTGTGTGAAGAATCAGGGCACATCAGTACTACCCTCTGTGTAGGGAAAGACAAATTAAATAGGCAAAATGACAGGGGAGGATGCTGCAGAGAATGAAGTAATTTGTGCTTGGTCAGTTACTGAGGTAGGAGTATAATTGTCCCTCCAGGTCTACTACGGTGCTTTTAAAATTTTTTTCCGAGTGGGCTGTGCTTTTTCTTCTTATAACTACATACCTTTTTGACAGTGTGTACTAGAGGCCAGTCTTATATTAGGGATCAATTCCATTATTTTTCCCCAAGCAACTTGCTCTATTTTGGCCTATCATGGTAATGAACGAAAAAGTCTGAAGTTTTATTACTTTTATTTCCCTTTTAATATATTGCTATTTTTATTTTTATTTTTCCTCTTTTTTTTCTTCCACTAAACTCTAATGGGATGAAGGTGCATGGGAGATGACATTAAGGGCTTTATCAATGTCTAATAATAATGATATTTGCAATGTGCTTCTAAAGGACACAGATCAGAACCACTTACCGTAATGAACCTACAAAGTAATGAAGATTCAAGTGGTTCTTATTCGATATAAAGTTCTTTCAAAGAATCCAAACTCACCTATTATCCTGTTGCTAGAGGAGAAGTGGGCATTAATGCTGTGAAATGTTTATTTCTCTTTTTTGTTTCAAATCCAGGCAAATCTGTTTGGATTTGTGGGACTCTATGTGTGCATGCTGGGACTCTCTCTCCCATTCAAGCTTTAAATAAAGGTTCTAGTAAATTTCCATTAAAATAAATAGTAACCACATTTAATGACCAGTTTGTTGGAGTGTTAACAGCCTGTAAGCTAACAAACTCGTCATTAACTGGTGATAACTTCTCTGACTTGTTTAAATAATCCCTTAACTACAGCCCTGTTTGTATTAAGTTGCCTGTGTAAAATTTCTGTCCGATTCTTCCTTTTAATTTTTTTTTTTTGAGAATATTATATCTTTTTGGTCTATTCTTCTTTGATTGTTCCAACTTTTCACACTAGTATTTTCTCATCATTCATTAAGATAGCAGTTTTATTTTCTTCAGTATTTTTTTCCAGATTTATCTTAAAATCTCTGCTTGTTCAATGAATAAGGTGACAAGCCCCAAGGGACAAATTCAACTATGGAACATAAAACTCACAAATCAGTGGAGGTGTGGACTACATCCTGATTATGTACAGAATTCAAATGAGCCTGGGGAACCCATTTGTGTGCTGTTAGAGGAAGCAGAAATCATGTCCTCAGTCTTGTAAAGATACCAATGCCTTTCTGCAATTCCAACAGAATGATTTATGTATAGACTTGCATCATATTTGCAGATCTAGAATCTGTGTGCTGGAGGCCTAATTTGGCTGTAGCATTTGTTTTATACCACAAACTATCTTGGCTTCATCCTGTGGAAGGAGGATCAGAGTCAGTTCAGTGCAAATAAATTCTTAAATTTTGGCCAACACTCAGATTAAAGTTGAAAGCCACTTCATGTGATATACTGTGGGGAAGGAGGAAAGAATATTTCAAAAGCATTTTCTGTGTTCATTTTTTCTGAATGACTGCAGACTAAACTGGTAAGTAGTTGTGGGAAGCAGTTCAGGAAGTTATCTATGTGTCTCCTTACCTCAGAGCAGGATCACCAAAAGCTGTGTGATATCTGGTATGTCTGTCTGACCTCTTCTTGAAAGATCTCCAGGAGCAGCTGCCCTGCAGTTTTCTTAGGTTTTCTGCTCTTGCACTTTGCTATTATTACTACTGTCAATGCTAGCCTGGAATTCTTCCTGCAGTATAAGGTTGTTTGCTGGCTCCAAAAATACAATGAAAAATTATTCCATCTTCTTTATGGTAATGTACCATGGACTTCAAAATGTGTTCTCATCTACATTGAGTTTTATGCATTTTAGACTAAATAATCCCTAATGTGTATCCATCTCTCCAATTGAATAGCAACTTTCTTTAGATTCAGGGTTCAGAACAGGACCCAGTATGCAGCTAAGATCTAGCTATAGATATAAGATCTCTCTGAATATAAAAAGATTGTTTCAGGTATTTTAGAATATATACTTCTGTGTACTTAATCCCAATAAATTTTTCCTTTTTTCCCAGGAGCATTAGCATGTCCTCTAGTGCCTCTCTGAAGATATGCTGTCCAACAGGTGGCCACCACTCTTTATTTTTGCATATAGTTATTCCAGCTTAATTTATGCCTGCCCTATTGAATTTCTTTTTTTTTTTCCTTGTCAGTATGTCATGTCAAGTTACTATAAGGGGACCCATAGTGATGAAATTCCCACTGCAGTCTGGTAGATGCAAAAAGTCTGGGTTATTCAGATATGCATGCATAATGTGTGTGCTTCCTACAAGTCTTTTAAGCAGTTCAATGTCATTCATTGCAGTTTTACATCTTAGTTACTGTCTGTCTCAATAGCTAATAAAACAGACTGTAAAGCTTCACATCCTGTAGGCCAAAATAGAGGATACTTCTGTTGTTCTGTTTTATTATGAAAATAGGACTTGCAATTGAGCAGTCCTTCCAACTGTCTGCATCCCAGTCCCTCACAAATAACTTTTGAACCTATTACTACACTAATTTGACACAGGGGCAGAGCCCTTACGGGGATGGAGGCTTCCAGGATTTTGTTGAAAGCTTGAGTGGATGGAGGGAAGGGAAACCCTCTTAGCCAAGGTAAAAGCAGCAGCCACATGGCATTCACTGTGTTCTCCCTGCTGGCAGACAGGCTGCCTCCAAGGAGCCGTGGATGTTGCTGGGGAGTTGAAATGGGGGCTATTTTGGCAGTGAGGGCCCTGGAGGTGGGTGCAGGGCTGTCATCCACGAGAGACAAAGCAGCAGTGATGCTGAAGGGGCCACTTGTTTTGTCAGAGGTTGATTTTGCAAAACAAAAATCAAAGCCAGGGTTGTTTCTCACACTGGTTTTTGTTCAAGCATTGAGTAGATGTTTCAAGGGTTTGGCGAGAGAGTTGAGTTTTGTACCATCTTTACAAAGCCGATGTAGGCACTCATGCATCCATTCTAGCAGACAGCTAGAAACATCTGATCAAAAATGACCACCTCTGAACTCAGTGTGATTTTTTTTTAATAGTAAAAACTTCAGTTCTGTCAGGTCTTTATCAGACCAAAAAGAACAAAGTGAGCAACTCTTGCATGGCTTTATATCTGGTCAATTCTAAAACATGAGCCAATGTTAATATGAGCACACTATTTGAGGAACATTATCTCTGTATGCTTTAAAATGGTCACATCCAGCAGCTGAAACAAATGAAATTCAAGTCTCTATATCTTAGGATGTTATCTGATTTTTCCATTTGTGTTCTGTTACTTGCAATGAGAAGTGCACTGGAAAATTTTGAGCACTTGGATGATTTAGTGCTATGCTTTAGTATTGTCAGTTAAGCTATGTACCATCTAAAGGTCTTCTTCAGCAGTAGAATTCCACTGTAAATAAACTGTCCAGTCTGATGGAGATATCTAGTGAAATTAAGCACACTTTAAACAAAGGGCTGCATGTGCTTCTTTACCAAGAGGCTGCGGATTTACAAATCCTCAGGGCCTTTGGGTGCCTTAAAAAAATCTCTTGTAAACATTTTCAAGGTCGCCATGACACTCTGGAATGGAGAGGCTGGAGTTTTGGCTTCAAGCTTTTCATGGATGTCTTGGATTGGGACAATTTAGAGAGAACATTCTGGAATGAGTCATCTCTAAGAGTTCCACCAATCCCTTTCCACCAATAATAAATAAATACTAATAGAAGAGAGTGAAGAAACAATGGTTTATTAAGAACAAGAATGCCAACATGGCTGCAGGGCCTTAAAGACACAATAACAATGCTCAGGGCACAGCTGAATATTTGATGCAATATTATGAATTAGCCCAAGAAAGGAGATTTCCCATAAAGTAGCCATTTCCAAACTGCTGCCTCTTCCAGGACAGTTGGAAAAGTGAGCTCCTGGGATAGATCAAAGTTCTGAGATCCATTACTACGAAAGACCTTGCATATAAAGGTGTCATGTGCTATTCTTGTGCACTCAGCTTTTAATCACCTTGTATCCCCCAACAATTTAGAATGAGGTGGCTTTGAAAAATCATCTGTGTTAAAAATGCTGAGAAAAAACTCGAGATTTTTTTTCACATTGCTCCTGTGAAAATGGAAGATGTGTCAGAACTGTGTAATTTTATAGATTTGTTTCTTCTCTTTTGGTTTGGGCAGTCACCGGGCTTTAAAAGATGTTGCAAGGAGTTATTTATGTTATGTAGCTTGAAGCGGAGAGACCTTGCAATCCCACTTCAGCAAGCTATTAGATGATATTGCATTAGGAACATAAGCAGTCACACTGGAATATGCGTGTGTCTAGATGCCTGCTTCCGTGCCCTGCTGAATTGAGACCTAGACACTGGTTTTTAAAAGATACACAGGCACCAAAGCAAATCCGGTACAGGGTAGGCAAACATGGATGCCTAGGTCATGGTATTCTATTGCTTTCTCTGCTGTCTTGCTCCAAGCAGGGAGTTGCAGGTATTGCTCAAATATTCAGGGAAAATGTGGCTCTGTCTCTGCACTGGAAGAGGAGGTGCATGGTAGTTAAAATCACTAGAGACTCATCCTCTGTTTTGATTAGTGTTGTTTTGTTTTCCTTGGCTGACAACCCATTAGTGAATGATTTCTTCATAACAAACTGTGGTGAAAATGACTCCTCTATTTTCCTCAGGCCAATTCACAGCCCTTGTACAACTTAGGGGATGAAGAAAATGGCAAAGAATTTGCTTGTGGTGTAGCTGGCCGGCAGTAGTGGGATAACCATAAGTGACAACTTTCTGCAGAGGTTCCGCGCTAGCGCTGCCTTGCAGTGAGCAGATGTTCCGGCTATTCTGGTCACTCTTCACTTTCATCTGCAAGGTGCATCAATCACTGTAATTTATAATGGGACATGGAGCCAACAACTGAAGGAGAAAAATCAACCCAATCCTAGGAACAATCTTTCTTGATGAATTCTCCCCCCTAAATTGAAACAATTTGCTGGGTAACCCAGCTGGGGTTCATATGCTTTTGATTACTGTGGGCTATTTAGCTTTACAAAATGACATGCTGCTTAATGGTCTTTTAATGGTTATAGGTTTCTCTCTTTCTTTTTTTTTTTAAATGAGCTTCACCAGTTTGTTACTAATGCCCTGTAGAAATCTGGCAAAATGCCAGATTTTATGTTACAAATTTTCTGGTTTTTGTGTGGCATAAGTGAAACCTATGCAGGCAGTGGGGATGTCTGCATTGCTAATCATACTGTAATGCCATTAAAGAAAAGGGGAAAAAAAAAGAGCTAATTGAGTATTCTGCAGTCCCATTAATGGCATATGCAAAGATGGTATCATTAACACTTTCCAGCTGAAGTCTTACAAGAAGTCCAGTCTGTTGTTCAAGCTCCAAAAGATGGAGTTTCTTAAAGCTCATGTGCTCCACTTGGCCAGATTAAAATGTCAAGTGAAGGTTACACCACTGTCAAGGAACAGATAAGATTATGTCCTTTTTGGTAAGGAAGCCAGAACTTTCTTAATGTTTTGCTAAATATAATGGGCTATGTTTCCAGCAATGACTATAGCTCAGTTTCAAAAGGTCCTTCTTAATGGGCCTTGTTTATCTTCAGAGGGTGAATACTCAACACTTTGTGTGTTTTTAAGTTGAAGGAGATTCCTGTTCTGCAATCAGTATTTAAAATGTGATAGAACCAGTGGGTCTTGATGGGAAGTCTGAGCGTTGCTTTTGATTTATATAGACTTAGAGTGAAAGAAGATTTAATTGCTCAATCTCTTTTACTGATTTAATTTGGTGGTAACACAAATCTCTTTGTGTTATGCATTTCCTAATAGGGCTGATAATTCTTAGTGAAGACATAGCTCTGTATAAACTTTCTGTTGAGTCTGAACTGTCAGAATGTCTTGGGCATAAGCCCCTTTTCAGGCACCAGTTTTAAGTAGGCCTTAGGCAGAGGCTTTGTACTGTATTTGTCCATGGCATACAGGATTTATGCTTAAAGAAAAAAAATTCCTGTGTTGTCCTGAATGTGGTTGTTTGTGTTTTGCCGAGAATAAGAAATTGCATTTCTCTTAATCAAGAAGTGAATGCTCTTATTCAGGAAATGGATGAGAATTTGGTAAACTGACATCCCAGGACAAATACAAAGATGTTCTTTGGAAGGGAGTAAAAAGTTGTAAAAGGATGGGCTTCAAGGCTTATGCTTTCACCACAGAACATATTGAAAGGGCAGATTCATGACTTTTATGGCAGACAAAACTCAGCTGACCTCAACAGTGCTCCTATTGGAGTCAGTTTTCCTTCTGGACCTTACATTGCACTCAGGTCATATGTGAAGAGGCTGTGCTTGCTTGTGCAGCTGGAGCTAGGAGGGGTTTTCCTACCAGGATTAGCAAGAGCAGTGTCATGATCTTTTGGGTCTGTCATCAGGGCCTTGGTCTTGGATGCTTTTGGCAGCATGGCTTGAATCTTTGTTTCCTTGTTTGTAAATTCAAGCATGGTATGTAACTTTCACCAAGTCCTGCTCAACTCCTGGTTAGTGGGAGCAATGGGCAGGAAAGAGCTGGAATAACCTACATGAAGAAAAACTGCCTAGTGCAATATACATTGCAGCTTTAACTATCAGCACTTACTTAGGGAAATAATGTAACTGCAGAAAGGAGTATGGTCAAGACAGAATGCAGAGCGTCCTGTATGATTGGCCTGGGCTGGTAAATTTGCATAGCCTGGCTGTAAGTGAACAAAAAGAGTGCCTCCAAACTGATTTCAGCTCCTGAGGAGCAACCTACAGCACCTCTACTCTCATAGCCCCTGCCTGGAGACTTCATGACCAAGAGCAGATTGTACTTTTATTTATTCTTTATGAAGTTACAGTTTATTTTCAGTTGACATTGCAAAAAACAAAGACAAAAGTGCCAACAGAAAGTTGATTAAATACCAGTTGAATCTGCTAGTTTATTGAATGTAGTTGATGCAACTATTTTTTCCCTATTTCCTTTTGCTCTGAGGTTGCAGAACTTCATTATCAAACGAGGACAAATAATAGCATTCTTAGGAATATCATAAACTCAGATAAAAAAATGTACAAATACTTATCTTAATTCTCAAATTACATTAGTTTATGTTCCTTTTATAATAATTCAGATGATTGTTCCTATCAGGAGATTAATTTGGCCAAATATTCCCAGAAACAGCAAATCTAAATGAATAGCAAAAGTTGTTCAAAGGGAGAAAACTTCAGATCTTTAATCTGAGTATTTGCATCTAGTCAAAATTGGTCAGACTTCCAATGTCAAACACTTACAGAGATGTACTACTAACTAGCTGCAGTCAGGCATCTTGATGGAAACTCTTTGAATTACCAGGATATAAATAATTGTAATGTTGAGTGATGCCTGTGTAATCCATCTGTGGACAGATAAAGAAAGAGGTGTAATTCATGGAGTGAAATTGTTAACTACAATTCTTAATTGTTAATTAAGGACAAACAGCAGCTCTAAGATGTATAGGTCTAGAAGCTTGATCTCAGTGAATTTAGCAGTGACGCTTTAAAACTTTACTGCCAATAATATCTGCTGCACTGGAGGCCCCATCCCTTTCAGAGGGATAAAAGTTAATGTTGCTTCAGTGGCCCCAGGACTGAAGTATGTGTAAATGGGTGTTATTTTTCCTCCTTTTTTTTCCCTCTAGACTACTCTTTAAGGTTTTGCGTAATTTACATATAACTAATTTGTTCCACATTTTAATAATTTCCTGTGTAAGGAGAAAGATCATGGGGCTTTCTTGCTGTGCTGTGAATGTATCTGCAAATATATCTCCATAATATACACTGCCTGTGCTGGATCTGTCCTGTTCAGGCTGGGATTTCTCAAAATAACTAATTTCTTAGTTCAAGGAATCTATCAACTTGACAGTATTTGTTCAATTTTTAAAAATAGCTTTGAGAACCACCATCATATGCTGACAATCCTAGCATAGGAGGAGTCAGTCAGGTGTCCTGGATCCTTGTACAAATATATATTCCTCAAGTGGATGGGGAAATCTTGTAATTAAAGTTGCCTGCATTTTATTTACTGATTAATGCTTTCCTTTAGCTGACCTGATGTTTACCAGAACTAGTAGAAACCTTCCTATTAAATAGCAGCAAATTTTGGATCCAGCCCTTATTGAAAGTATCTTAGCTCTCCTGAACAATCTACCCAAACTCAGTGTCATGGCATTTCTGAATAATCATTCCCATATTATTCATTGCTCTGCATCTTCAGTTAATTAGCCCCATCACCTTCATGGTAGGGTCTGAATCTCTCCTGCTCACCTTATTACTATGTCTGTGCCAGCTGGAAGACATACAGACACATGGCTTCCCTGACAGGGAAGTTTTGGGTAGGAGACCCCCTCCATGAGCCACCTTGGCCTCTTGCATGACAGGATGTAGCAGTGGCCAGAGACACAGCATTATTTCCCATCTTCCACAGAATATGAGCATTTTCCTTATTTTTCAATTATTTGTTCTCTTCCTTTCCTTTTGAAATGGTTGTAATATTCTTAGAATATTATTAGAATATTCTTATTTATCACATTTAGCAAAAGAATCTCCCATTAGTCACAGTCCAGCATAATTTTATGGGCTGTGAACAGAAATGTTTTGTGAGAGCCTGCTTGTGTTTTGCCATGTCTCAACTCTTATTTGAACAAGAACTGCTTAGTTTTCACACTGTAGGCATCTTGGCTGCTCCTGAGATGTGAGTCCAAGCTCCTGAATGGTGGCTTGGAAGTGTGGCCTCAGGCAGGTGCCTATCCAGGGTTCCAGTGCTTTATCTGAGAGGTGTTTCGTGGGCTGGCTTCAGCTGGTGGTCTTGCTGATGCCTGTGGTAGAATTAGGCAGCAAACCTACCAGAAGTCTGGCCAAGAGAACTGGTGTTTTGTAGCAGGCAGACTTTTTGAAGATTTACTGAAAAAAAATGGAACACAAAGCTTTTAGTGAAAACAGTGATTTTTTGCAGATCGTTTTTATTTGCCGGGTTTTTTTTTCCCTCCCTTGTGTGCCTTGCACCCAACTTTATCTGTCAGGAAAAGAAATAACTTGTCACTAAATTATTGCTGTGACTAATACTCTGTGACTAAACATTGTGAGACCTTCAGCTCAGGAAAGTGCTCTAAAAGCCCTAAACTGGGGATCCTCTTTAAAAAAAGACAAAAAAGAGAGGCAGTGAAGGTCCTTCCTACTTGTCTGACCATGAGCAGTGTGGGTACTGGTCTGAAGATTTCCAATGCTTGGTTGAATACTCTCCATCTGGGAAAGGTGCAGAGAAGTAAAGCTGTTCTTTATCACCAGTGCTCTAGTTGACAGAAGGCTTCCTATTCCTATTGAGTGCTTTATCAAATATAAAAGGAGATTAATTTCAAGTGGCTTTGAGTTTTGTAGTGAGCACTGCAGTGTCTAGGCTGGTGTCACTCTCCCATTGGAACTAAACAGTTTGTAGAGTATGATCAATAATTTTTTGAGTAATCAAAATGCAAACTGAAGCCCTTGATTCTAGAAATTATTGCTGTGGGGTTTATTTTTGATCAAATAGAAACATAACTGTTATCTCTTTCTGCAAATTGTATTTATAGAAAATGGATGAACACAAGCCTGAGGCCAGAGCTAGGAGGGCATCCACCAAGGTACCATTCTTTCTTGTACCCACTTGGGATTTTAGCCCATGACATCCTCAGGCTGGGATATATGTGGGGCAGGCACAGACATCCTGTTTCCAGTTTGGACATGAGAAGCTCATGTTATGTCCTCCCTGCAGTGGCTCCATTCTCACTGAGTTAAAACTGAGCTCTCTGAGTTCTCAAACAAGAATCACTTGATACTAAATTCTGCCACGGGAGCACGAGCGAGAGAAAAGGTGTATTCGGCAGTAAATCAATACAGCTGGGCTCTGAACTGGGAAATGCAATGTTTCCTCTGGGGTTGAAATTAAAATTGACTCTCTGGGGTGCTGATGAGTTGAATCTTCAAAGTGTCAAACCTTTGAGCTTTGTATCATTAGCAGCATTATTCCTTTGACTTGAAAGAGAGCTTTATTTCAATGATTCACTCCAGCAGTATTTTCTAAATCGTGCCTCTTTATGCAGCTCTAAGACAGGACACCAGCCATGTTGCTGCTTGCTTGTTGCAACTCCCATGCAGGCCAGCAAATGATAAACAAAAGTCTTTTGTATAATATTAATAAGCTTTCAGCACTTCTCAGCATGGCCTGTTGTCATCAGAGTAAATCATGTGTATCAAAAGCCCTTATATGTGAAAGTCTGTTTTCATATCTGGCCAGCTTTTCTATTCAAACTCTTTTATCATGTTGTAATAAAAACATTTGTTTATTTTTTCAAAAGCACTTCAGTCATGATGCAGGAACTGCTTCCATGAATAGAACAACACTTTTCTAAGGAGATTTCTTTCAAATAATTTCAACTGGCCCCTTCTAGCTGCCAGTGGACTTTGAATTCTGTTTACATTAAAACAATAGTAGCAGCTTCATAAATAAACAAGAGCACACATGCCTGAAAGCCATTTTGTAATTGAAAAGTTAAAGTTTTCTCCTACTCATACTCTTTTATTTTATCTAATCACTTTGGGTTTAAGCTAAATTTAAAGTTCTCTCTTTATGCTTAATGCACAGATCATATTCTATTGATGTATCCTACAGTGAAAGTTTTTAATTTAAACAGCTGCTGCTGTGTCAATATTTCAGTACCAACAGATATTTTCTAAAACAAACAAACACATTTCCTTGTCTCAAGATACAGGGATAACATCCTGCCAGTACCTGTGAGTAAATAAGATCCTGAGACCTAGCAACCTTTTATGTGCTCTTGAGCTACCACTACTTTTGTGTTTGCTTTCTAGCTTTTCCTGTGGCTGGCTGCAAATGCCAGAGGATGGAATTAAGGAGATGATGGAGAGATTTAATGTGTTGGGTTGCCTAAGAAGTACTTGTTAGGGGTTTTTAAAATCTCTCCTATCTCAGGTTCAACGTTTGCTCCTGGGCATTGTAGGAAAAATTGTTTTACTTAATTTTGAACCCATTTACATTTATCATTTCTAGCAGATTCCTTGTAATTTCATGCTCAAAAAATGATGCAAAAGCACCTAAGTGACTAGAGAGCTGAAAAAGGCCTGTGTAAAACAGAATTCAAAGCTTCAATCAAAGCTGAATCAAAAATTCAGCTAGCACAAAGTCCACTCAGACTTTGAATGGATACTGAGATAACTGGACAGGTAAGAAGCTGCACCTGGGATGGGCCCAGATGTGATAAATGACCTGTCCCAGCTTAGGCACCCAGATCTTAGGCACACCAGGTCTTAGGACCAGTCCCACACTGTCATGTCTCTGTGTCATGGTATCAGCAGAGGTTTGTGCAGACAGAGAAATCTCTTCGTGGGATAAGCTGTAAATTTTCTGGCCAGGGGCTTACTGGAATCTTTGTCTCTGGGTAAAATGCTGTGTTTTCCATTTCTGGAAAAATATGTCCATAATTTGTAGGAAATTTCTATAATCAAAGGAAATGTAATCCTCTAAGTTGTGTTTCTTATTATCAAACTCTCACCTCAGAAACTTGATAAAATACTTTTTGCCTGGACTATTTATATTTTTCCCCCTGCAAGTGAAACAATGGCATCTCTAGCTGACCTGACATCCTTCCTGGCATGTCCAAATGAGCAGAGGGCTAGGAAAATGGTTCAAACACCCCATGCTTCTCTCGTTAAGAGAGGGCTTTGGAAGCATTTCCACAGCTCTAATTTGATCTCTGGGAAACTGAAAGGTTAATTGCACAATGTACAGGGGCAAAACAGATTTCCAAGAACATCTGGCACTATATTATTGAGTCTGAAATGAGATTAAAGTCATTCTTCTGGGACACAAGCCCTTGCCAACCACCATGGGGAAGGTGTACAAACTTTATCTGAGTTTAATGAAGACATGGTGTGTATATTTATACACACATAAATGCACACATACGTGTTGCCTTTTTTTTTTATTCTTCTTCTTTTTTATTTTTTTTTTTATGGCCTGTGGTATCTGGGCTTTGTTTCACAGGATTTTCTCCTCACTAAATTTCCATGAGTGCCAGTTAGGAAATATTTTGCTGCCTGCAATAAATCTGTGTTGCAGCATATGTGGTCTTTTCCCCTTCTTAAAAATGAAAAATCATCAGGCATCTTTCCTCTCTTATCTGCCACCATCCCTCTGTGCTACCTAGCAATAACCTGATAATGCAGAAAGCAGGCATGGGGAGAGAATATCCAGGCACATGGTAATAACTTTTCAAAGCCATCTGTGTTAAAGGTCATGGCAAACATTTGCCATCTCTTAAGCACCAAGTTTATCCTGAAGGTATTTGGGTGTGTAATTAGGGACAGACTAAACACTTGCTTGAAGAATATGAGCGGTGCTTGTGTCCAAGGCTGGTAGGGAAAATACATGTCAGAGGGGTGCAGGTGTGGGAGCAAATGGTAAGGAGGTGACTTATTTCTTCTCAGGGCATTTTTCTTTACCAAGGTCAGCTGTGATCTATGCTCTTTTCCCCAGATTTTCTAAGGATGAAGGAGGAACCTGTCAGTGGAAGAAATGGTAATGAATAATGATTGCAGGTTCATCTCTTGTACTGGAGAAGTCCTAGTGGAGAGACCCTCTCTGAGCCATCCGTTTCCCTGAGTGGATGGCTCAGTATTACTGCCTTATCTGCCTGATATGTGACACTCTGGTATCTTTAGTATGTCACAAGTCCTGACAGATCTGGCAGGTCTTTAGCTTGAAGATGAGCTGCGTGGCTGGATGGTTGAGTGGACTGTAGAGGGCAGTCTGAGACCGCCAGTGATGGGCTGCTGCAGCTGCTGGAGGTGTGCGGGGTGCAGTGTCTGCCACCTGGGGGGATGGAGCTCTGCTAGGGGGGAGTGCATGAAAAAAATGGGGAAGCTGGATTCTTGGATTTACAGTAAATATTTATTTGTCTTCACCTAAAAGAAATGCTTTATAGGACTTATTTTTTTAACCCCCTCCTTTCCCCCATCTTGCTCTGTTTGAAAAGAGCTAATGCTGCCACTGGCTGAACAGCTGTTTTTACCCTGCAGCCACTATTTGAGCAAAAGAAACAAGTTGTGTAAATCCTCCTGCTGACAGTTGAAATTACTTTTAGTCCATTCACAATGGGTTTGACTTCACCACACTATGAATGGATGTGACAGTGAGCGGGATGGTGTTGTCCAAACACCATTTTACTACTCGCCAGTGCTGTGAGTTAGACAAGAGAAATCCCAGCACCTGACACATGGTGCTGCCAAAGCAAGCAGGAATGATGGATGCCCTGCAAGGGGAGACTGTACAAAGCAGAGAAGTGCTGGACCTGGGCAAGCATTCTTTCTCTTATTTGAGGGATTAAAAAGCAAATTTGTAGCTGGGCAAAACTCCTTAGCTTTTTTTCTTTAGTTTTTTTTTTTTTCTTTCATGCTTTTAACCATCTGTGTAGTATGAGAGCTGGGGCCTGACCCCATGTCCAAAGTGGTGCTGTTTAGCCATAGTGGTGATTTTATGTGTTTCAAGGTAAGGGAAATTGGTGGCTCTGCTAAAAGTGGCCACAGGACTTCCTAACAGTGGGGTCACCAGGAGGGGAATTGCTTGGCACAGTTGCTCCTCTCTTGGTGGGCACATCTGAGATGTCCCATAACACTGGTGAAAAAGGAGCAGGCACTGCAGTGTCAAACCAGTCTCCCTTTTCTGCGTGAAATCTTTTCTAAGAGAATATCATCTGAATTGATAAGCTGGGGGAAAGGATCAGTCCTGTCAGATTCTGAAATTCCTGGCAGTAGAGTTTTTAGCTGCTCTGCTTTCTGCATTAATCAGAGGACCAAAAAGCTTCTAGTAAACCCACTGCTATCCAGTTTTCTTCTCAGCATCTGATTCTAGCAATATGATTTCTGTAATTGCACTCTAGGTAGTCAGGAGCAGTCATGCAGAGCCTGCCTCTGTAAGGATCTTCATGCATAGGCATATTCTTATACATGTTAGTATTCTTCTGGATTTCATTGAAACAGTTTGTACTTGTATAAGTTGAGTCTGCAGAATTTGGTCCAGAATTTAATCTGATTTTAAATATCCTCCCTTTCTAATAAGTCTCTGCAAGGAAGAGTTTTTTCTGTAGCTGCCCTGAGTTTTAAACTGCCCCTTTGTTTACAGCATGCTTGGTATTTCTTGCCTGTCTTCTGGAGGGCTTAGTTGTTGCCATTATTAATTCAGCTTCACAGAGCTCCCTTGGAGGAGATGAGTAGCTTAGAGCCTGTGTAAACTGAGGCAGAATAAAGCCAATAGGTTGTTTTCCCTTAGGTCTTGTGGCAAACCTCTGGCAGAGCTGGGAATGCAACTCAGCTTTCCTCATCCCCAACCCTCTTCTGTAACCACGGGCAAGCTGGAGCAAATTAAACCCAGGCAAAAGGGGTACAACTTCTTTAGAAGACAGGGAGGATTGTGCCCATCACACAAGCTTTGTGTTTGGCCCATTGCCTGCATGCTCCTAGAATAACATACATATGGAACATGTTGCCAAGTTGGGTCCTTAAATCAAGATTTTATAAATGAGTTCAAGAGAAAAGGAGACATATTTTATTTCTGCAGAAGGGGGGGATTGAAGGAGGTGGTGTCCAGCTAACCCCAAAGGGGGGCAAGTTTATTAGGCCAAGTGGCCTTTTCCTTCTCTGTAATACATCCAGTTCATAACTAAGAATTCACTTTGCAAAAAGATAACAAAATGAAAGCCTTACTTCCAAGTATGTGTTAACACTTTCATTTCAGGTAATCATATTCGGATAGGGGCCTAAGCTGTAGCCCAGCTAAGCAAGAGTCTGTGGTACAATCTGTGATAGAGGAGGGAGGAGAACTCAATTTTTAGGCTGGAGAGCACTTATTCCACACGGACCTCTTTTGCAACAGAGTAGGGGTCCAAGAATCCACTTAAGGCAAAAGAATGCTGCCATGTTAAACCCTTGGCTGTAAGCCTCAGTCAATTGCCAGCATCAACAATCACTTTTCCCATGAAAAAGAATGTTTTCTGCTCTGGCAATGTGAACATTGCCTGCTTTTAAATCAAGACAGACCGTGCTGATACAGGTCATGGCTTTGCAGTGCCAACCTACACTGCATTAAAGTGTCTCTAAACCCCCACCTGCTTTCTCTTTACTTCTGAGCTCTCATGAGGTCCTGTTTGTTTTCTTTTCCTTGTTTTCTTTTTTCCTTCCTTTGGGTGTAGGCTTCTGAAGGATATGCATTTAACCTTGAATCTTGCTCAGATGTGGCCCATCTCCTTCTGCTTGATGTCATCTTGCTAAGTATGAGCGTTGGTGGAAAGGACAATTTTAAACTAGACTCTCAATCCAGAAGGCTTTGCAACCCACCACTGGACCTGTGTATTCCATGTGCTTTTGTAAAGGGACGATGAATGAGAGAAACATGATGGCTTACAATAGAAATGGGGTAGATTCTTTGGGTTTTTTTATCTAAAAAAGAGGAAATAATTTAATTTGCATGCATTGCTATCTTTTAGAGTCCTCAGAAACATAAAATACGTAACTGTGTGCTTTATGTCCATGTTTTTTAGTAGAACTACTGAAGTCCTACATGCTTAGTCAATCCTTAGAGGAGCATTACAGCTAGTCACAGTGTTGTGCCCTTTGCTCCTCACTGTTTTTGGACATTTTCTGTTGTACTTAGTAGGTAGAGGTTCACTGTTTTCACAAAAAAAAAA
>VXBI01006482.1:24218-93475 GCA_013397375.1 Toxostoma redivivum
TTATTTAAATTGAAAGAGTAATGTATAATAAAAAAAAAAAAAAAAAAAAAAAAAAAAAAAAGGTGTTTTCTCACATAAAAAAGAGATTTACTACCTGACTTATGACCATAGTGTGCAAGGAACTTCAACAGATCTTCAGTGGAGGATGCTCAAATTCACATCTCATAAGCACTATGTTGGCTGAGGTATATTCACATCTCTTCTTTGGGGAACAAACAATAAGTTAACCCTAAGACGGTTTGGAATGGACAAAATGTATTTTCAAGGCACCTTATTCATGACCAAAAAAAACAGTAAACTGTTTTCCTAATAGGTTCTGCATACTCCTTCCTGCCTTTGTTTACAGAAGGAGATTCTGCATGATGAAAACAAGTTGATGATAAGAATCAAGCTGCACTGGGTTGTTGGCAGAGACATCTAAAGCATCATTGAACTATTTCCTCTATTCAGTAATTTAGCAGCTGAAAGGTATTTTTTGAATACAGTGAACTGCAGTGGTTTTCATTCATGCTGATCAAGTCAAGTTCTCCCCATAGCAATCTCCATATGCTAACAAGATAAATCTCACCCCGTCCCTTTGCCAGGTGGATAATCATTGCTCCATCAGCTGTATAGCTGGTTACATGTGCACAGGTCTACTGTCTTTCTAGAAATAAGGAGCAAGTCAGAAACAAAGAGTTATTGTAAGTTTCCAGACTTTGTGCTTCTCCTTCCTAGCTGCTAAAACTGAAGCAGTCTTTATTTAGAGTTAAAAATCAAATCTGCCTGAAAAGGGGAAAAGGTCTTCTTTGTCATTATCAGAGCTGATCAATCAACTTATTTTTTCTAGTATATTATTTATTTAATAATCCCTTCCTATTTCTTAGCTGGTCCTGACAATTGCAAATGTATTCTTTGCTTACAAACACTTATCTAATGACTTAAGGACATAAATCCTGAGCTCTATTCAAAATATCTCTACTCTGATGGGTAGCTTTTTTTTACCTGTGTTTGGATTTTTCTAGCTCATGCAGCTCATGCATTTAATACTCTGCACTCTGACTGGATGGTCAGAACTAGTTTAGACAGGAAGAATAAACTCAGGCTGTTGGTTATACAAGGAATGGCCCTAGTGAAGAAAACATGGCAACTGACTGCATTTATCTGCTTTTTGACAGTCCTTTGAATGAACACTCCCCAGTTGCTGCTGAACAGAGGTTGCATATTTCAATTACCCTGCATCTGTGAATAAAAATACCCTTAGCAATGCATTTTTGTGCTGTTGTTTGGGGAGGTTATCACACGTATCAAATATGCTTGATCACATTCTTCTCTGGCCACAGAAATGTTTGTTTTGGCAATATTGTGAAGATCCTTGGTTAGTATTGGCTTTGGTGCTGATTGAGGCTGAGATTCCATCTGCTCTCTCCCTCAGTATTTTATCCTTAATTAATGTTTTGAGTGAGTTCTGAAACCAAAAAGTAAGTTCAGGATTAAAGTTGAGCATAGTCTCTATTACTGCAAAAGTCTACCGTTGTTTGGTAGTTGGATTTTCTGTATTTTGAGGATACATAGGCTAACACCAGGACTTGGAGAAATCATTAATCCCCAGAATGTCCCAGTGACACCATCCATCATTTAAGAATCTGTCTGGAAGAACTTCATGTGACTGACTCCTATTCTCTCAGTATTTATGTATATTTTGGTCCTTTGTATCAGTGGTGACACAAACAAGGTCTCAAACGTGTGTAAATGACATATAATCCTACTACAAAAGCTTTTCTCTATTGCTGAATTCTTGCATGCAGTGATCAGTCCTTTCCTTTGTACATATAACAATGATCTAACTTAATCCCAACCTGTAGGTACAGATTCTTAAATAACAACTGTTAGAAATATTTCACACTAATTAAAAGGAAAAATAGCATATGGAATTTAGGATAAGAGCACGTGGGGGGAAGGCATCCTACTTAGACTGAAGGCTAGGCTTAGAAGGCACAGTCTGACTGAGAGTCTGTGCACCTCCTCAGCTGGTGATAATGGATAATGCCACTGAGGACATTTTAAATGAATAAAAAGTGCATGTAGTTGCTTGTGGCCTCCTTATGAAGTGTTTTTAGAGAACACGGAGCTGAAAAGCCACTCCCTGCAGCTACAGTGGAGGAAAGCAGCTGCAAGGGTTTGTTTTCACGTTTCATACTCATGTGCCTTGGAAACAGGAATGCTGGAAGGGAGCTGGTGTAGGATCACTCACCTACAGGGCACAGAGCAAGCCTGCAATCCTTGCCTGGGCAGAAGTCCCATTGATGGATTTCAGTTTTTCTGTGAAGCTGCAGCCTTTGTTTCCAAAGGGAAGGCTGGCTTTTGGGCACAAGCAGGGAGCAGTAGCTTGCCAGCTGTGAGCTGGGCTGTGACCATTTGTGTATGCACTTGCTGCAGTCTTTGTGGTGGGACTGAGATATTTTACTTGCTGGAGCACTGAGCAGACACAGTTTACTCTAGACTGTTTCCACAGGATTCATGCTTTCCCCAGGGCCCGTCTCAGTGTTAGTGGAGTGCCATGGGTGAAGCCATGGTCTCTGATCCACAACCAGTTTGTCTTGCTCAGTGTCCTTTCAGGAAAGGCATTCTGAAATATGCCAGCCTCTGAGTACAGCTTGGTCCTGTCTTGAAGATCCAAGACTAGCTGTCTCAGAACATGTACCTCTTTCTGTCCCCCAGTTAAATGCCTAGTAGGCAATTGCAGTTAAATGTGGCAAAAAGAAGTTTCAAAGTTAGGTTATTTCAACATGTCTTGTAAAAATAGGCAGCGAGGTTTCCACTGTGGTATGAGCTCACTCTGTGTGAAATCCCAGAGGCTCCACATGAAAGAACCTTTAATAATACCCCAAACTGGAAGGAACTTTTATCAGGGCACACATATTTCAAAACACAAGGGAACCTGACCATGATAAACAAACCCAGAGAAAACCAGATTTCACACATTCTGTTGCCCACAGATATTTATTTATTTCTCTATTATTATTATTTGGAGAATAAAGTAGCTGATGCTAATAGCAGCATTAGTCTAAAAGTAAAATCCATGAGAACTTGTGGAGTTATATATTTCAAGCTATATTGCATCTAGGCTTCCTGGAATGGACTAATTTATAAAATCACAGAATATCCTGAGTTGTAAGGGGCCCACAAGGATCATCCAAGGCAGAAGAAAGGTGAAGGAGAATCCTGAAACACTCCAGTGCTTCATGTTGAGCACTCAGAAGTTCATGCCTGCTGCTCAGCTGCAGCTGGATTGAATAGATAGGAAGGTGGACTTCTCATACCAGGCTCTGTTAGTGCTGGGGAGCTTTCCTTCGTATCATTCCCTTGTGCTAAGAGAGATTTCTTTCCTGTGCTCCAGCTCACCTAATTAATTTTTATCTGAATCTAATCCAAACTATCTGAATTTCTGCTTTCACAACTTCTCAAAAAACCTCAAACTTTCCAATGAAATTTTCCTTTACTTCTGCATCTGTCTGGGCCAGTAACACCTTGAGAACAGCCTTGTTTAAATGTGTCTGTATTTCCTGGGAATAAGTGTGTGAGTTTGTTAAGATAATGAGTCAAAAAACTTTTTAAGCTATTTTAAAATCTACTTGAAGTTTTTTCCAAGTCCAAATCTAGACTTGAATTTTGAAACTTGAAAAATCATTGTTCTCCCTCTCATGGGGAAACTTGGAAGGACTTGGAGGCTAAAAGCACAGTCTTTAAGATATTCCTGTGCTCAATAAAGGCCCAAATTTTGCTTAGAGAAGATAAAAATTCTACCTAATATATGGGGTTTACAGATAGGGGAATATTAAGACTAGTGTTTTAGAAAAGCCACAAATATTTGGCTTGTGATTACACACAAATTTGTGAAGATTTTGTAAACTGGTTGCAACTGTCAGGTTTTGCAGAAAAGAAAATAAAGCCCATTTCCTCCACATCAAGAAATGCAGTTCTGAGAATGATAAAAGTTCTCAAATATATATGAAACCATGCAATGACACATAGTGACCCACATGAATCACATAAAAAAGAAATAAAATTGTAACAGAAACTCTAGGAGGAGTTGGGCCTTTGCTTTATTCCTCATAGGTTTGTCTAGATGGTCATTAGATATAATCTTTAATAATGAATCATTGCTGAATTTGGATGAGGCAGTGCCATTTTACCAGATATTTTTCCTCCTTAATACCCTCAATTATGAACAAGTTCATTAAAATTCTATTTCATTTGCTAGCTTTGGACTCTCAGGCTACTCCTTTCTAATTGAGCTTTAAAATTGTACTGTTGTTTTTTTCTTGGGTTTTGCTGATTTTTGAGGGGGGTTGGGAGGGAGAATGGCTTTTCTTGCCAGGTTTGGATTTGCTCTCTTTCCCTTATATTGTGGGTCATTCACAGCATGTAGCCAGTGTGTCTGCTGTGAGTTGGATGCCCTGCCTTGGCACTGTTCATCACAGAAACCTTTTGGCCAAGATTGGGAAAAATCTTCAGTTTGTTGCAGAAAGCATGTGAAAGCTGCAGAGAGATGGCAGCTGATTCCATATCAGAACTCCCTACCACTGCAGCCACCAGAGGGGAGAAAAGTGGGTTGCTATAGAAGAAACAAACGTTTGCAATTGGATTCATACTGTTAGGATTAATGATAGAAGGTAGAGGAAAACTGGAGTAGCATTCCTAAGCCAGCACATTGGAATGATTAATTGCATTAAGGCACTGAAAAGGAACAACAGCTGTAGTCCATGAAAAGCCAAATTTATCTAAATTTCTCCAGCTGATCAGTAAAATCATCACCGAGATTTCTACTTTATAATTGCTTTTATACAGAAAATCAGAGCAAGCAGGGAAGAAAAGAAAGGTTCCTGATTATAGAGATGTCTGTGTTTATTTCGACAAATTTTTATAGTCAGTAAACCTTCATGTAACAGAATTCCATATTGCTGCTAGGAGCGGAGATTTTCCATGGAGCTTCTTGGGGAATATACATGGGGATGTATATTCCCAGGAAGGTGCAGTATGGACCCTCTTTAAATAAGCAATAACTGAATAACTGTTGCAGTCTGAAAGTTCATATCTAGATGAACTTTTCAGGTTTGTGTTTTGAAGACAAGGTCTGCCAGAGTGCCAAGACTTCTCATAGGGGAAAATAGGTTACAATATGGACATGAGTCAAGATACAACGGACTGTCTGGGCTTTCTTATAGCAACATTTAGAAGTCTCCATCAAGATCAGATATGGGAGGGATAGTTATTTCCATGTAACAGCAGGTTGACTGTGATGGGGGGTGATTAAGATATTTTTCTGAAGCATGTTTTTGATCAACTGTAGCAGTACAAAGATTTGAACCACCTATACTAGTGGCTTCTGTCCAAGATTGCTTTTTTTTCTCCTTTCAAGATGTCCACGAAGTGCTTTTCCACTATGGTTTACAGTACAAGCATTTGCTGCCGTTCTGCAGAAACAAGAAGGAGTAGTGGGACACCAGTACTAAAGAAACAGACAAGTTCTAAAGATGGGGTATATTAGTTTATGTTAATAGAGACAGAGTTTTCCTATTTGATATTATATCCCAAAGTATCCTCTGGATTTTATTTCAGTATATATCAACTTATTTTCAGTATTTTTGTATAAATCTTGCTGCTTGGACAGCAGGCAGCTGTTGGGCAGCTACACAAAGCCCCTGTGTTAGACATGTGGGCAGCATGCCATGTCCTCTCTTTTGGATGGGATGGAGAGAAAGGAGGATTTGCTCCTGGTTTTCCCGAGGGAGAGAATGGAAAAAGATAGTGTGAAAAGAAAAAGGAAAGTTGGTGAGGTGTGAGCCCAAGATGAATTCAAAGTGAAAGAAGGAAGTCCAGAATGGAAGTTGCTCTGGAAGGCTCAAGAGGAATGACATTGGGGTGTCAAATAGCAAACTGGGAGCCAATATGAGACAGTTGGATTTTCCTCCTGCAGGTCCCAGAGCCCTGTGTTGCATCCTGTTTGCCACCTACTCTCTTGGGATTCCAGCCTGCTCCGAGATCCTGGATACGAGTGTCCAGCAAAGCCAGCTGTGTGTCTGATCCTGGAAAGGAGTGGAAAAGGATGCAGGCTCATTGCAGCTCCAAAAGTTAGGTTGTGGCTAAATTTTCTAAGGGAACCTGTTGAGGAAGAGGCTTTTTCTGCCTGAGCAGGAGGGAGTTGTGGTGGCTGTGTCATGCTGGGTTGTGTAGCTCTCATTTACCTGCTGACAGTTGTCTGTTCCACTCAGTCCCACTGTGGGATCAGAGCCAAGGAAATTATTAAAACACGTGAACTTGGGTGTCAGGGTCTCTGGTCAGGAGGTGTGTGGAATATAGCATGAATCTATTTCATGTTTCCTTCAGTCATTTTCACGATTTGACTTTGTTCCCATAGATTTATGAGAATAATTTTATCCTAGATAAGGATATATTTTTTTTTCATCTTTTATGGCATTAAGTATGTTTTATTTATGGGTGTATGTGTGTGCATTTGTGAATTTGTCTGTCGTTGACTTATAGCATTAATCTTTCCTGAAGTTTCCCAATCTTGTGTTTGATTGCAAGTAATTTAAGTAAATGGACTATAAGGAGGCAATTTTCCTTCACCTGGAAATTTTCTATGAAACACATCTGTGGATCACCCAAAATAATAATGTTTTGGTGGTATTTTCTCTAGCTTCCTGCTAGGAAATGCTATTTTCTCGTATGTTTCTATCCGTTTCCAGCCTCTTACCCAGCATCTGGAGCTGGATCAGTGATACACAGTTTTTCTGGCTTTCCAGTGCCAAGGAAGAGGAAGTCACTCAAGCCTTGACCCCTCTCCCTGTATCTTCACTCCTTTAATTCCTGTACCAATGCTTTAATTTCCTGACCAGCCCAGTAATACCAAGAACTGAGGAGTGAGTGCTTCACTGCCTTTTGTTTTAGCCTGTACTCTGTTTATTTTGTTTTCTTCTCTTTTGGTTACATTCTGTATGGGTAACAAAGGGCATATTGATGTGGCAACTAAGTAGGTACCCTAAAAGGTTAAAAATGGCCACTTAGGAGTTGCAAAGTCAGTGAGAGTTCGAGCTCTGACTCCAGTGCTATTTAATCAGTGAAACTTTCTGCTGAAGAATGTAATATTCTGTTCTTTTGGACCACATTTACTTAATAGGATCAAAGGGAGGAAATACTTTTTCTCTTCAGGGTAACTGAATTAAAAAAGCACATATTTTGATTTGCCTGTGTTCAACCTTGAGGGCAGATTTTAATCTGGTCTAAATGTGAGTAGCTCCATAAACTTTCCTGAAATTGTACTGATTGATAGCAGCCAAAAATCTGCTTTTGTGCTCACGTTGCACCCGCATGAATGACTGAGTACTATTTGCAGTAATATTTGTGAAAGACAAAATACTTTGTGTATTCATTTGTATTATTTGAGATGCACGCCATGGTAGTTTGATTACCTTAGACTTGTAATCAGATGTTACAATGATCACAAGATAGCATTATTTTAAAAAATACTTCTTCCAAGTTGGATTTTTCTTTCTTTTTTTTCAAGAAAGCTGACATGTCTTCTTCAATGAAAAAGGCTTTTCATCAAATCAGTGGCAAAAAACAAAAACTCAAATGAAAAATAATTCAACATGTGGACTGTCACTTTTCCAGGGAAAATTAAAAAGAAATAAAGCAAAAGAAAAAAGTGCACTGGAAAAAAAATAATCCTGACCAGTCCTACTTAGAATTCTTTTTCTTAGCATGTCAGTGCCGTTCCTTCTTTTCAGGAATACTTGACTTGCTTTGTAATGCAGTTTTTATAAGTAATGATGTCATGAGAGCTGCAGCACTGGCTGGTCATCCTGCATATTCATTAAGTTCAAGCACTGGACATTCACATTTTAGCTGTCCAGAAGAAATTCACAAAGGAATTCCAATGTAATTAGGATTAAAAAATAGTCTGTAGAAACTGGTGATGTTTGAGCCAGCCTGCTCCTCTGGCCAGTGTGGGAATTAAGAGCCCCTCAACCTCTTCATTTACAAAGCAGTCAGGCCAAGATTGTTTATGTTTACATCCCTCTGGGCACTTTGTGGGGACAAGCTGATTTTTTCAGGTGCTGTATTTATTTTGTTTTTCATAGCATTTTACATATTGGTACAGAAGTACCTTTTACTTCAAGTTTCCAGAAGCCTTAAGCATAATTAATTTCTACCAAACCCTGCTATTTGGGTTATATTTTCTTAGTCTCTGCATGCTTCTTGTGTTAATGTCTATGCCAGTTTAAAATAACAGGAATTCCTTCTATTTTCACTTTTGCTTCTTCAGATCATATATACAGATATTTCAATCTTTTAATCTGAAATTCTTAATCTTTTGCTAGAATGGAAGTCCCTTTTGGTATAATTTTCTTTGGATGTTTCAGTGGTTATTGTGGGATAATTGTGTCTTTCTCGGACAGGAACATTGGTAATAAAGTCTGGATTTACATAATTAGCAAACTTTCTGTGCATTTCTCAATTGTGGTAAGAAAGTTTGAGGGAAGCTATTATGGGCCCATTTGATCACATTTATTATCTGGTCACTGGACAGGCCATTGAGTAGACTGAGGAGTTGCACATGATGGGATGATCTTGGCTAAATCATTCATGTGGATCAGTTTGAAGTCAGAAGTAATTTCAGTGCTTATCTCAAAGCTTGCCTAATAAGAATCCTATGTACTCACAGACGTGTAGATACTTGTTGCATAACTAATGGAGACTCATTTCCTTAATTTGGGTGCAATCTATTAGTCTCTCAGTAATCCAAGCCTCTAATCTGAAACAAAAGAACCCCAATCAAGGAGTACACATTTCAGGAGCTCATTGCTGATAAATCTACCAGGTGTGAAAATCTGAGGAAAAAGGAGAATTTTTGCTGCATCCTCCTGAATTCTGGTACACCTGTGGTGCAGGGACCGAAATTTTTAAGTTTGATGACAATATTGAAGACCAATCTGGACATGTAGGATTGTGTTTATCCTTGGGGACTGTGATCTCTACTATGCACTTGTAAAAAGTGATACAAATATTCTTCTGAATGTTTTGAGTGTGAAAGCTGTTGAATGTATCTAACTCCTATTCAGTGTTACCTCTATTTGCATCTGTTGAGGAATAAGTTACTCTACTTATTGCTCTTGGACATGGAGTTTAAAAATCTGGAGCATAAATTTCACAATTCATTTCAGCTGCTGTTCTGTCCACACCCTTTTTTCTGTTCAGCAAAGAATAGCAGGATAAATTTTCCTTAAGCTCCTGCAGAAATCCTGTGGTACCAAAAGTCAAAGGCTGATTGTCCCAGGCTCCATGTTTAATGAATGGAGAGGTCAGTTCTGAGTATCTAATTTAGATTTAGGTTTTGTGTTAAGGTGCTTACCTGCTTATTCAGTCAGGGAGCAGAAAGAATGCCGTGTACTTTTCATCTGCAGTTGCCTCCTGCCAGAATAAGTGGCAGGAGCTGAACACTTGCAGACAGCTTTTTATCACCAGTAGGGAGAAACAGCCAGCTTCAAGCTTAGATTTATTATTTGTTAAGAATTATGCACACAGTGATAGAAAATGAATTCTTATCCTACCTAGTCATACCCATTCAATGTGTATTTCCAAGAAATAGATCTAGATTAAGAGAAAGGAAAGTTTTTACTTGATTCTTGAACATTACGAATGATATTTTAACAGAATTGCTTACTGGTTTACCTATGGTTTTAATCATGAGCTGAAGTCTTAACTCCATTGATGTCAGTGTCTGTTTAACTTAAGCAGGAACAAGATTTTACCTCCAATGTTTTCAGACATAAGAAGTTATATCAAAATGAAATACATTTCACAAATTCCAGCCTAGACTCTTACCAAGCTAAATTTATTATAATTCATAGGGATTCTTGGGGATCTCTTCCCTGGCTAGCTGTTCTGACTGAAACACTGTAGAGAGCAGCATAGTAATATTACCCTCTGTCTAGCCCATCTTCCTTATTGAATCTTTAATATCCCATTAATTAAATTAGTGGTCTAGCTACATGGCTGCATCTAAGGAGTAGATGAACTCCAGCTTGTAAACAAAGTATGTACATCTTATATAGTGTTGTGTGTCATTACTTTACCTGAAATGAGATTTAATTTAGTGCTGTTATTGACTAGTCTTACGGATTTTTAAAAACAGCAATCATAGCCAGAAGTTACACCCTGAAATAACCCTACTGTGTGTCATTCCTTATTTATAGCCAAAATATTCCTGGTCTTACTCCAGTCAGGTCAACAGAATGAGTGACTTTTATCCCAGTAAGTGAAATGAATTTATGCCTGTGATGGAGTAGCAGAAAGATAGAAGATGGTTACCTTTCCTATAGGAATTTAGTAGCCATTGCTCATCTCTGGATGAGTCTCACTGGACTTCTGCATGTGCTGACTCATACTTTTTAAGCTGAATAAGAAACTAAGAGAGTGAAAACATGCTATATTCACTTAAATGCCTGCAGTTGTGAATCTGGCATCCACACGGTTCCTCCAGTTTCTCTGTTTCCAATTTGGATTCATCTCCATAAAGGTAAAGCAATAACCTGATTTCAAGTAGTATGAACTGTACAAAATTAAATCTTTGACATTGACTTTGAATACTGATATCCTTCTGTTATCTCATGTGGACGGTGAAGGGAAATGAAAGGAGGAAACATTTATTTGAAATAAGATCTGCCCTTCTGCCAACCCCTCACCCCCACAAACATGTAACAACTAATTTCCAGGCCAGGAGTGCCTAATGTTACTCCAACCCTTTTTGGCCCTGGGGAAAAAAAGTGTGTGGGTGGTGATGGAGGGAGAAAGACTTTTATTTGTCAACCTGTGAGAGCTGGCTTGAAGAGCCTGTATTCAATATTGCCCTCAGTAATGCACAGCTTCTCCTGCATATATAGTCTCTGCCACTGGCTATCAGAACTCCCCCAGAAGACTGTGTCAAGACATCTAGTCTAACAAGTGGAAATCTCAACAGTCAGCTTTACCTCTTTTGTTTTTACTTATATAGTTGTAGAACATGTCAGCTCCTGCAAGCACTTCTGTAGTACTGGGAAAATGTGCTTGTGATACAGATTGCTTTGATTCTCAGAAGGGTTTTGCAGACTCTGAGTCTGTCCCTGCAGGGAATTCTAGTTTTCAGCTCTCTCTGCTGCGTGTCCAGCTCTCTTCTGATCTGGATTGCTTTATTAAATAAGATCTTTGAGTAGAGTATCAGAGGTGAGCAAGTATCTGCTAGTTTACAAGGGTGTAGCATAAGAGGAAATCTAGCTCCCCAGAAGAGAAATAAAAGTATTTCTAAGCAGACACAGATATCAGGAAAATACAGAAAAGAGAAGTCTGTATGGATCAATGGCAAATTATATGGTAAATTATTTACTGTAAGATTTCTGGAGTGTCAATTGCAATTGAAGGTCTATAAATTCCCTGTGGTACTTTGGTACAGCACACCTAAATTCTGTTAAAACTGACCTATTTCAACAGGTTGAATTTAACATTTAACTGGATGAAAAGAACATGTGAAATCAACAGAACAGGTTTGTGAAAGGCCTTGGTGGTATATTTTAAGTACACTTGAGGTGAAATATGTTGAATAAGTATGGAGTATTTAGGGGCAGAATTGCTGAGGATTTTATGGAACAAAACAGCAAGAAGCTTTGTCATTCCAAGCTGTAAATGATGCCTAGCTGAGCCCATAAAACACACATCAAAGGTGTACATATGGGTTACATTTTAATATTCTTTCAGTATTAAAGACCTGTTACTAATTTTAAACTGCATTGGTAAAAACTAATTTTTTTCTTTTTTCTTTTTGTCTTTTCTTCTATATTGCTAAATGATGTAAATCACTAATGTCAATTTTATGCTGATTTATGCCAGCTGAACATCTGACCGTGAAAGATATTTCCCCTCTGTATAATCATCCCAAATAGGGAAGGGAAAAGAGGAGGAAGGAGTGGTGTCATCTGGATATGTGAATAGTTTGGCTGTAATACAAGCCTGAAAAAGGCTCTGATATAAAGATGGAAATATGGGGATTATCGTAGAAACTCTTGAAATAATCCTATAAATAGCAGAGGAAATTCTGGCTAGGAGTTGTCTATTGAAACAATTTTGAAATGAGATGGCTTACAGGAAGAGAATTTAAAGCCAGAAACCACAAGGCAGATCCTCACCTGGTGTAAATCAGCATAACTACATTACTTTCAGAGGCATTGACTTGAAAGAACTGTGATGATCTCCAGCAGCTGAGGATCTATAAATGTAGGCACTGGGTGCCAAATGCCCTCACTCACACCAGTGTAAATCTGGAGCACCTCAAGTGACTTGGTGGCATTATCTTGGATTAACGCTGCTGTACATGAGTGTAGGACACTATCGTGTGTGTCTGGAGAGTGAAGACAATTGATTCATTGGATGTGAAATGTGTCTTTTTGGAGCATGGAATACACATACTTGGGAGATTGTTTTAGTCTGCTATTGCAGATGTAGGCTGTTTAACAGCCAGGAATTTTCTTGTTCACCATGCTGTTGTGGAAAAGGTGTTGACTCCCTACAAGCACTCATGATACTCTTGGGTCCCCTAACTAGTACACCAATAAATAGACTAATAAATTCTCTAGCATTTCCCAGTGTATTTTCCCTGCATTGTACTGATAACAGCAGTATGTGCCCATTGTAGCTGAGGCACTTCAGTGTTACACCAGCATCACGAAGGGAAGAATTTGCTCCTGTGCAGTAAAGAAACTAGAGTCAGAAATGGGACTCTCTTTAAGTATGTCTGTTCATACATATGTAGTAATGTCAGTCCAAATTCAAGACATATGATGAACATGCTGACACCTGGGGAAGCCTTGGCTTTTCATGCAAAATCATTGCTGAAGGACTAAGATTTTTAGTGTGGGCTTTGATTTATGAAAATACATTTATAAACCCATGTAAGGGCCTCTATTTTCCAGTATCTTTTGGTAATTACCTACTGTCTCTTTAGGGGCTAGATCAGGCCCTAGAAAATGCTATCAGTAAAATGCTTCAAAAAAGGTCCCATAAATTTTTTTGGTCGTGTGTGGCTGCTTTTCCATCTACAACCAGGGACTGTGTGTGTAGCAGGAAAGGACCTTCTTCAGCTCCTCCTTGGCAGAAGGAGGAGAACACATGGCTGTGTACTTTCAGTCAGCAATTACTAATGACTCTTTTATTAACAGTGCTGCATTAAGATCTCCAGGGAGATCACAAACATGAAACAGTTTGCAAACCATGGCTAGTTATACTTTGCCTTTAACAGTCCTACTCTGCCTCTTTTTTAAATGTCACATTTTTAGCTGGTTACATGCAATAACTATTTTTTTTAAGGCTAGAGTAGAGTTTACACCAGCTATTTTCATCGTTGTGCTCTAAATGTCTAAACCAAAGGGTGCTGGTCCAGAGCTAGATGGACACATGAGAAGAACCAGAAACATAAACATTTAATATTCTATCCAGAACATTTCCTGTAATTAGTCTGTTTCCTGCTGTAGTTCCTACAGAACTTCTTTACTCTCCACTGTCTTTTGCCTCCTGTTTATTGCATTAACCTTTACTGAGCATCATCTGTTCCAGGTGGGGCACGGATTCCTACATCCCACTGTGCCTACCCCACATTCTGTGAATGGCACTGACTTTGACAATGGCATAGTCAGCTCAGCTGCTGTTTCTTACAGGCAGTAGAAAACCATAACATTAACCAAAATAACAATAGTAATAGTAATANCTTCTCTGGACTTAATTCAGCTTCTTCTGCAGGAAGGTTTATATCCCAAAAGCATAATGTAAGAGTCATGTTTCAGTAACTGAATTACTGGATTTTTTTTTCCGAGTTTGATTGATCTGATGATGAAAAGGCACATGATATTGCCACTTCTGTTTTCCTCAGGCCTCTAAAACTGTTTTAGTGTCTTCTGTGTTATTTACTTTCTTTCTTAATTGTTGTTGTCTTGCAAGGAATTATGGACTGAATCACTGAAGCTAGGGAAATTATTTTTATCAGCAGAGTTACCAAAGTAGGGTTGAGCTTATCAGCATTATTTACCACTTGAAGCGGCTGTACCTTTTGATAACTCTTAATCATGACATGAAATTGACTGGGCTTTAGTACAGGACTGGGTGTACAAGTGTGGCAGATATTAACACAGACTTTTCTTCAGAGTTTCCATGGTTTGGAATTAAAATTCCCAATATAATTGTGAGAAAAGTAGCCAAATAAGGAGGGTGTGGAGAGGGATGAAGGGTGATGATCTGGTAAACAAGACCTTGTGGTAGGGCAGGGCATAACTAGTTTATTTTCTTGCTCTGTCTCAGGCATTTCCTTTGGCAGACCCCTTTGGGAGGGATTTAAAAAGAACAACTTGCTCACTATTGTCCAGAGGAGGACGAGGGTGCCCTTGATCTCTGCTGGATTTTTTGTGCATGTGTGTTGTGGGGGACTGGGTCCTGCAGTCATTCTGTTGAATGTCTCCAGTCAAGCCTTTCTCAGTCCCAGTGAGAAGTTCTGCTCTTGTTGGAAGCTGGTGGGGAAAAAAAAAGACTGTTTAACTCTTGATTTTGCCTTTGAAAACATCTCCTTGCTCTTTTCCTCTGTTGCCCAACCCCAAAAGTAAGATTTTCTGCAGCCATCCATTTTGGGTTTAAATTCTGAAATAGAGTAGCCTGGGGGCTGTATAAGCAGAGTGCACAGTGACATTCCATGTTGGTACATATATATGTATTTTAATTGTGTTTTTTGTAGTGGTGATGCTGTAGTTGGATTTGACCTTTTCCTCGGCTCTGGGTGGGATTAATTGCTTCAGCTTTAGCTATTTAAAAGTTGTCTAAGCAATTTGGTTTGGCTCTCTCTAGTCAGTACAAGGAGTAGCAGCAACTCCAAAAAAAGAATTAATCCCATCCACAGATAAGTATTTAGGTATGAAGGTTTTGGGAGTAATTTTTAGGGAAGACAATTTTTTTTATTGAATAGTGATTTAGATGTAGGAAGAAAATGAGAATGTTTAGCACATCTGGAGTGCAACACTTTATTCCTCAAAATTGTCAAACCTCCCCTTACACAGCACTACCAGGCCTTCTGCAGACACAGGGAAATACTTGGCACAGATCTGATTTTAAACCAAAGCAACAGTGATATCACAATTTATTCTAGGATTTGATTTGATTCCTTCTATTAATTTCATTAACTTTTAAAATTTTTAATATCAAAATATAGCTACGTTTAAATTCTTTCTCCTACAAACAAGCATCTGAATAATCTGATGAATTATCATGGTACGACAATTTTAGTGACTCTTTAGTGGCTCTTTCAGTATTTTGAAGATGAAATGACTGCATTTCACATGACTGCCTACCATAGACATGTAGTTTTATATTTCAGTTGATAGAGGTACAGGAAAAAAACCCCCAAACATCCCAGATATATTAATAGATATATGTAGTTCTCATTTAAAACATCATTATTATCTTCAGTACTGCTGATTTTCTTTAATAGAAAAATACTCCCATGTTTTTGAATGCATTCAGCATCAGAGTAGCTCTCTCAGAATAATTTAATGAGTGCTTCCTACTGTGACTATTTGTACACCTGCATTTCTTGTTTTCAGTGAGCACAACTCGATTTATATTTGTTGGTATGGGCTGGAAGGGGTGTGACTTCAGGGAGTTTAGGTGGGGTCTAATGAAAAGCAGTTTAAGAGTGAAGGAAATAAGTAAGGGTAAACCTAAACATTGTGGATAAAATGATGAAATAAAGAATCATCTGTTGTAGGAATTAATCAATTAAAATCTTGTTAAAGATTCTCCTTCCTTTTTCTTTCACAAAGTGTCATGGTTAGACACTGACCAAATGCCAGGAAACACATGAAAGTTGCTCACTCACCCTCCCTTGCCACAGATGGGCAGAGGGAAGAGAAAAATTTAACAAAGGGTTCATGAATTGAGTTAAGGAGCGGCAGAAAACACTCCAAGGGCAAAACATGCTCAACTTAGATGTACAAAGCAAATTTATTACTAACAAAATCAGAGGAGGATAATGAGAAGTAAAATAAGCCCTGTTTTTAAGGTGTTTGTGACCTTTTCTTCCCCCAGCCCCTCCCTCCTTCCCTCTGACAATGCAGTGAGTCATGGCCTGGGGGTTTTGGTCAGATCATCACTGAGATTTTCTTCCTCTGCTCAGGAGTCCTTTCCCTGTGAGACCATGGGGTCCCTCCCACAGGAGACATTTCTCCATGAACTTCTCCAGCGTGGGTCCACTCTCATGAGCAACAGCCAAACTGCACCTGCTGCAAATGTGAGTCCCTCCCATGGGCACACAGCCCTCCCAAAAATGCTGGGACGTGGGTCTCTCTTTTCCACAGAGTGCAGTCCTCCAAGGACAGGCTGCTCCAACCTGGAAGCAGGGACCCTCTCCCTCCAGCGGGTCTTCCACTGGATCACAGCCTCCTCCAGGCATCCACCTGCTCCATCATGGGCACTTTCCCCATGGGCTGTGAGCTGATCTCTACATCCCCCATGGATTCCCATGGGCTGGGAGTGGATCTCAGCATCCCTCGTGGATCCCCATGGGCTGTGGGTGGATCTCTGCATCCCACATGGATCCTCATGGACTGTCAGTGGATCTCTGCATCTCCTGTAGATCCCCACGGGCTGCAGGGGCACAGCTGCTTCACCATGGTCTCACTGCAGCCTGCAGAGGAATCTCTGCCTGGAGCAGCTCCTCCCCCTCCTTCTCCACTGACCTTGGTGTCTCCACATTGTTTCCCTCACATCTTCTCACCTCCTCTTCTTCTCTGGCTAGAAAAATTAAAACCCTCTGTCCCCTGTTGTTTTGATTTTCTTCTTAAATATGTTATCATAAAGGCATTACCAACATCTCTCATTGGCCCAGGCTTGGCCAGCAGCTTGTCCATCTTCAGAGCCATCAGGAATTGGCTCTGCTGGACATGGTGGAAGCTTCCAGCAGCTTCTCACAGGAGCCACCTCTGTGTCCCCTGCTAGCAAACCCAGGCCATACAAAACCAACACACAAGGAAATTTTCAAAACATGTTTACTATCTCTCCGAGATCTTTTTGTACTGTACTACAGATGAAAAGTTCTGCTCTTGTTTTGAGCAAAACCAGCCCAGATGTATGTAACATGTATGTATGCTGTGAAGCATAGGCTACAGCAAGCAATAAATAATAGGGGTGTTAATATTTTGTTTGTAGGAAAGATGGAAAACCTTACCCATTTTGGGGTGTGTCCTAAATAAACAGTGATACTACTTGCTAAAGCAAATTTTTTTAATCATGGAGATCTTGGTCCAGTGGGGTCACAAATGAAATAAGATTAGTGATTGATTTATTTATTTATTGGTACAGTGGGGTCACAGAAATCACTTCATCAGCTGCTTCTCAGTCTATATAGCAGCAATTTTCAACAGAGTCATAACACAAGAAATTATGGACAGTAACTGGAAGCAAGGAGGTAGTCAAGAAGCCCTTTGACAATTGCCTGGGCAAGGCAGGACAAAGCCCTATTGCTTAGGAGAGGGTAAGAGAGACAAAATCAGAGTAATTATTATGGATGTAATGATTATTATTGTGAAGTAGCGATGCAACAAGTATTTGTAATTTTGTAATGATGATGAGGTCTTTCACCTTAGGTTTTATCCTATTATCATTGCACATGAGGAAAAATATGTCTGCTGGTTTTTTCTAGAGCTTCCAGAGAGTTTTTGAGAGTTTTAACTGGGAATGGCCTTACAGAAAGCCAGATGCAGAGCTTTAGATACAAGGGGAATCTTTTAGTTCTATTTGGAAGATATCTAGTATTATTTAGAGTCACAATTTTGTCCTTAGGTATTCAGTGTCTACCTAAATGATTTATTGGAATTTGCTCTTACAGTAACAGTGCATGGACTTCATTTAGGAAACTTGTCTATGTGATGATTGTCAGTTCTTGTGAAAGGCAGGGAATAAAATTCAGCATTAAAAAGCCTGTTGGCTTGTTAATGGGCTATGGCTGACCCAGATGTACAGTTTCCACCTTCAGTGGTAAGAGATATTTGTGGGGTCCCCTACAGCAGACAGGTTGATCCTCTGGCAGAGCCCTCCTCCCTCCACTCACTGGAGCAGGTCCAGCGTCAAAGGTGATCCTCTGCAACTACCAACAGCTCCCAAGGGATTGGGCTCTGGTTGAGGCTGGCTATGCAAGTGCTCACTGGAGCCAACTGTATTGGACTTGTATGGCCACGTTTTTTGGGGAAGGGGTGGGGAGTTGAGCTACAGGTGTGGCTTCTGTAGAAGCTAATGGAAGCTTCCTACATGTCTTGCAGAGCCAATGCCACCTGGCTCCAGGATGGACCAATCAGGAATGGTAGTCATGTTTCTGTGATAACATATTTAAGAAGAGAAAGTTATTGCACAGATGTAATTGTGGCCAGAGAAGAGGGACACAAGAACATGTGAGAGGAACCGCTCTGCAGACACTCAGGTCTGTGGATGAGGGACAGGAGGTGCTCCAGGTGCCAGAGGTGAGCTTCCCTTGGAGCCTGCGTTGCAGACCGTGGTGAGGCAGCTGTGTCCTGCAGCCCATGGAGATCCATGGGGATGCAGAGATCCACCCACAGGCTGTGGAAGACCTCATGCTGGAGCAGGGGAAGAACTGCTCTCCCTGAGCAGCAGCAGGAACAACAGTGTGATGAACTGACCATAATCCCATTCTCATCTTTCTGCTGGGTTAAGAGGTAGAGCTGGGAAGAAGTGGGAGGAGGGAAGGCGTTTTTAAGGTCTCATTTTATTTCTCATTATCTCATATTCATATCCATAATCATTATCATTATCAAAAAAAGCTCGGATTTTGTTAGTAATTAATTCAATTACTATCACTGCAGCCCTCTCTGAGCCACCAGTGCCCCTGGCTGGCTGTGGACATAGCTACACAAAAAGGGGAAATTGCTTAACAGGTGGGTAAAGTCTATTACTGTTTTCTTGTTGGTGGCTCTGTCTTGTTATGTATATATTTTCTAGTAAAGAACTATTATTCCTTTTCCTACAATTTTGCCTGGAAGAGCCATACAATAATTTGGGGGCAGGTGCTGTTTTCCCATTCTAGGGAGGTTCCCGCCTTCCTAGGCGGACATTTGTCTTTTAAACCAAGACAGTGAGTGTCCAGCTGTGGAAGGGAGTGAGAGAGCAGTTTTAGTGGGTGTCTGGCATCCAGCCAGGTTTAACCCACTACTGAAGACTAGGGATTTCAGCTTTTGTATTTTTCATGTATTAGTAATCCTGCAATTCTTCAGTGTATAGCTCTAGACTCCACGTAGAGTGTTAGCTACTGCTTTTTCATTTTGGTCAGACACAGCAATTCTACTCCAGGCCTGGGAATCAAGGACACCTCACTGTCTCTGGCCTAGAGAAATGCAAACAAAAGTGAATTGGGGGAGGAGCAAACTTGGGGTAAATTACTTCATTACCTGAAGCTGTAATTGGAAGATTAACCCCCAATATGCAAATGGACCAAACTTATAAAAGTATGAAAACCTATCACCTGTTGTCCATTTTTGGGTGTAGCCCCTGGGGGGAGCTTCATCTGCCCAAAATGTACCTGAAGGCCTTTCAATAAATGTAACCACTTATTATTCCCTTATTTTTGTCTGGCTTCTGTTTTTAAGGAGTCCTGAAAAGGCGTCACTATGCCAACAAAAAGAGAAGCAGTGGCAGGGAACATTTCAATGCGTCCTAAAAGCAACTTATGGGAGGAGCGGAACAAAACATATCCTGGAGGAGAAACAAATCAAATTTGAATGTGCTGTGTCCTCTGCATTGTGATTTACATATAGCAACTAGGCTGGTATCAGATCTAACGTGTAAATGTGGGAGAGGGTCAGACTGAGTTGTGCTGGACTGGCATATATGTATCTGGATACTCATGTTGGTAAAACAGTCATGAAGAATATTGGGAGCATTTGACTGGAAAGGGACTGCTTGAAAATGTCAGATTACCAAATCTGATGGCCAGACCTTTAAAGCCATCTAGATTATCTTCTTATATAAAAAGGATTTCCTAATTATTTTTGCTTCAAGTCCAAGGGTATTAAATAATACTTAGTAACTGCTAATGCAAAATACCAGTATGTAATCTGTCACACATACCTTGGTGAAATAGCCATGAAGTTTAAAAGGCTTAGAATAAACAAGCATAAAATCATACTGTGGCTTTTCTTCTTCATAAAGATTTTTCAATTTTGTGCTCAGAGAGGCTTTTTACTGTAAGAAGGCAGTTTCTGATCTGCTCTTGGTTATNTCTGCCCCCAAGCCTGTACTGTGTCCTGGTACTTCTTTCCTGGGGGAGGACTTTGTGTTTGTTTTTGTTGAATTTCACAAAATCCCTATGTGCCCTTTCCTCTGGCCTGTTGGTGTCCCTTTGAATGGCATCCCTAAGCAGAGGGTGTATTGATAGATCCCCCAGTCTGGTGTCTCATTGCAAACTTGCTAAGAGTGCTCTCCATCTTCTTCTCCTGGTCACTGATAAGGATGTGAACCAGCATCCACTGGACTCTGGGTAGAGTATGACCCCATAACCATTTCCTTCTGAACAGGGTCATCCAGCCAGTGTTGTACAATGTAGTTGTCCTTGTAGTTGAAATATAATTTCTAGGATGCAGCATATAATAAGTGATGCAATACGCATCAGCTGCTAAAGAAAAAATACTTGTAATACATGCAGCATACATAACATTTAAAATCACTGTCACTGATGATCTCCCTTTCTGTTATTCAAAGCTTATAAAGCTGCTCTCGAGTAGGGATCAGATGCATAAATGATATTCATGTTGCAGGTAGCCTCTGATTGTTACTGTGCTTTACAAAGAGGAGAGTATAGCCATTCACAGTAATCTAAATAGTATTTTCTTTTTCTCTTTGTAATAATAAAATACCTTTAGATTCAAAAAATCTAATAATGACTAATGGGCAATGATCTTCTGGATTAGCTGCAGAGCATTCAGTATCTCTTTGAGTAGCAATTACCATCTTTTTTTTGGGAGGGATATCAATTTAAAGGTCAAGTGCTTTCATAAAAAAGGGTGATTATCCAGTATTTCATATGTTGAACAAAAGCTTAGCAAGATTCATTGTGTGTCAGTTGCTTTTGTGTATAGCATGTATGCAGTGGAATGGATTGCTTAATTATCTAACTACCTGTCTGCAGGGAAGAGATGTGACCGTGAATAGAATCTGTCAAATAGATACTTTGCTTTGCTTGTGATAGTTAATCAATTACTATAATGGTTTCAGGTTATAAGTTGGCTTTTAAAAATAGGCAAAAACTTAAATTACTTTCATGCCAACAGCCAGGGATTTGGTTATAAATGGGTGATTTTATTGGGAATGGAATGTGGAATGAAGATGAAAAGGAGAAAGGAACAAAACAGGGCTAAACTTATGACTGATCCCTTTCTCTTTCCTTTCAATTTTCATACTGTCCTTTTACAAGATATAAAAGTATTCAGTGACATGATAAAAATGCCTAGGGCTATATTTAGAACAATACAAGCAAGTGAACTTAAAGCTGTTTTAGACACTCTTTTCTTCCTTTTTTGATTTATTTATTTATTTATTTATTTTTAATAATTACTGTTATTTTTTCCTGGTAGATTTTTATTGGTTAATTTTGTAGGTTAATAGAATTGGAGGTATCTTAAATATATTCAAACAAAATATGCAGAAAAAAAATTTTTTTTATTTTTTTCAACTGTTTTCCCCCTCTTGTAAGATAGTTTTCTAACAGTTGAAGACTTTCTCATTTGTAATTAGGGAATACCTCCTTAGTCTGTAAACATTTTTTATGTTTCTGGATTTTGTCTTTGAATCACACCCTTTTTGTTCTACTGATGTGCCTATATTTGTCAAATAATTCATATGTGTTTGATCTACTGTATTTCAAGAAACAATGCTGAGTCTTTGTGGGGTTCTATTGGTCACTTTACATGGCATTGTAACCTCTCCCTTAGGGAACAGCAGCTTTTAAAATTGAATAGTAATAACTGATACCCAGAAAATATACTGGGAGTAGTGGATTGTAAATAACCTTTGCTGTTCCTCAAGTAAAATATTTATATGTGAGAAAAAACTCTCTGTGTGAAGTCCAGCTATGGGTTGGACTTTTATACAGAGATCAACACTGAAGAGTATAAGGTATATAACCAAGTGACAATATGCTAGGAAAATTTTTATCAAATGTATTTGATAAGATGGGTTTTTTTTTAAGAAAAATGTCTTTAAAATAGAAAATCTAAATAAAAAATCCTATTGCTACAGTAGAAGGTATCTAACAAATACTTTAAACATCTTAAGTAGGCTAGGAGTTGTAACGCTTTTATCATTTACACAGACTCACTGAGGATAAGCATTTTTATCTGCAGAGGGGGAGAGAAAGGAGGCTGAAGGTTTTATAACATGACAGATACAGATTAATAAAAAACAACAACAAAAAAACCCCAATGAATTTTCATTCATGCTGTTGTATATTAGCCCCACTCCATGCATGTAAGGTTTGTTAAAATTATATGAGAGGCGAGTATCAAGACAGTTAAGATAATTCACTTGATATACACTGCCAAAAACCTGTGTTTGGTTTTGTGTCCCTGCAGAGTGCTAATGCCTAGTGCCTAGGTGAACATCCACCTTTTAAACAATAAGCATTAGCTATTCTTGAGCTTTGTTGCTTTCTCTTTTTTTGAGGATTTTCCTTACAGCTGCACACATGGTAAATCTTTAACTTCAAGTGTCCTTCTGAGGTGACCAACTAAAATATTAGCAAAATAAATGTTTTATGGGAAAATGTTGGCAGAAACCCCAGCAGAAACAGGTGGTATTGGGTTATTTCAATATAAAGTAATGATGCAGCCAGGTTTCCATCTGGACAGCATGTGGTTGTGTCTACTTAGTATCAAAGAGTGTGAGTATGCACCAGGGATAATGGTGGTGCACAAAAGTGTAGCTGGATGGCTACTTTGCAAAATAACAGTCAGAGTTCCAGGTCCTCTGGGTTAAATACTTTTACTGTCAGAATCTGAACTTCTTCATAAAATATTAAAGATGAAGCAAACCTCTGACATGCAATACTGAGCCATGTAATTATAAGGCAGTTCCTGGAAGCCAAGTATTGTTCATATTATAGCTAGGCGTTTATTATAAAAGAGTTCATTACCCTTGGAAGCTAAGACATATTTCGAAAGAGTCCCTGAAGCAGAGGCACTTTCAGAAAGCTTTACTGCAGAAGGAAAAAAGCTCCAAGTAAGTTGATCAGAACATAATTAGGAAACAGTAGAGGAATCAGTGGATACATGATTGCCAAGGATTAGATAAACATCTGGAGTAAATGTCTCCATCTCCATTGACTTCACTGTAGGCATGCTGAATTGCACTGGGTAAGGCATTTTTAAAACCAGATGTGGTTTTCCTTTGGACAGGCAGATCCTCTCACAAGTCACAAGGCTTTGCTAAGATATGCCACAGACCATCTTCACACCTGTGTGCTCTCTGTACAGAGGCAGGTGAAATCTGGTTTCAAACACTGGCAAAGGCTTAGCGGGGGGCAGGATTTAGTCTGATGCATTTACAGGGAGATTTGGAAGATACCCTTGTAAAATATCATTTTGTGGGCTAAGAGGAGGAGCAACAAACTCAAACTCCCTTGGGGATGTCAGCAGGAGCAGAGTTGACACAGAGCTGTTTCCATTGCTTGGAAGTGACAAGCAGTGTATCAACTCATGGGAAGTGTATTCCATGGGAAACAGGGCTGTTGAACACACAGGGCCTGATTCTTTACTGTCTTTGTATTTTGTGCACATTTAGTTCTCATTTACCGTATCAATCAGCTTGATAGCAATTTGTCACCCTGTGTCAATTGATCAGCACAAGTGTAAATCATGGAAGCAGGGCTGAGGAAAAGCAAGACCAGATCTTAGGCTGCCATGAATCACACAGCCTTTGTGGGCTTCTCTGATGATCGAGTGATTTGCATCAGCTGAGGAACTGGCACAGGCACTTTTTAACTGCTGATATATCACTTCTATAGATGTACGTGTTAAAAATCTCCGTGTCTCTTTTTCCCTTGCTCATGGATGACCTGATTACACTGGAAACAGCTCTTTCTGCCAGGGTGAAGAACCACCAAAAATTTAGGGTGCTGGCCAGCAGCACTTGGCAGCTAAAGATCAGCATACTGCTGCCATTAATCGGTAGTACCTCACGGAGGTGCCAAAAGCCATGGAAAGTATGAGATGACATCCAGCAACTGATGAATGTGATGATTACAGGATCAGCAACTATTTAAAGTAATGGGTATTGGACAGTTTTTGGAAGGAGCAATCTTTTCCTTTCCATTCAGCTGATGTTGAAAAACCCAAAACCATGCACCTGACACTGGCTAATGAGACTGTGCCAAATAGAGAGGCTTTCCCCCTTTGCTGAACAAATCCAGCTCTGGTTCATAATGCCTATATTGAGAGGAAATGTAATTAGAACAGGTACTAAGGGCCAGACATCCAAGGCCTCCAAAAAAGTATATTCTCTTACAAGTGGCATTCTATTTAAAGTGGTGTTATCTCACTTATACCAGTGCTGTAGCTTCCAGTTTCAAGTTGCACATTTGCTCAAGTGCTTTGCTGGACTAGGGAACTGGATGTTTTTCCTGGAGCTCCAGTGACTCGAGGGGAGCAATATGATGGTGCAACTTCGTTTTATTGTTCACTCTCACCATGTTTGTGGTGTTTCCTGTGGGAACCATGCCTTGGTGTGTTGTATGCCATTTCCATTCACTTTGCCCTTTGAGGTCCATGGAGAAACAGCACTGTTCAAATTACATTTTACAAGTGTTGAAATCTTTCAAGTGAAATCTTTTCAGCAGACTGAAAGGATTAATGGATTCCCAGTTTCCTCCAAGTTCAGATCTGTGGCTACTCAGGTCATGAGTTTGTGTGGCTTCTTCCCTTCCTTGCTGAAAATAAAGCCATGCCTAGAGACAAGACTAACTTTCTGTGATCTGAAACTTGTTCCTCCCTTTGCCACAAGACTAGAATTGCTGGGGAAGCAGAGAGTTTCTCCAGAGTCAATTAAGCAAGTTGCAAGTGGTTCTTCAATCTCCATAGAAGCCTTGAAAGAATTGTGACAGCAAACAGGCTGAAGGTAACGCAGATGAAGGATGTCAAGGCACCTGACTGTCCATCTACATCCTGATGACGATGCTGATTTAATAGGTCTGGTTCAAGGCTCCTGGGCTGCATGGACTGATTTGAGTTTTATTTTACCAAGTATGAGAAAAACTAAGATATCCCTGATCTGAGCATGACAATGAAGTAATGGGGGAAAAGAAATGTGGCAGAGCATATGACCAGCTACTGTCTGTAGCTGTAAATCCCTGTTCATCTCCTGTCTCCATTATGTTTGTGGAACAGCCCTTTTCCACTGGCCTTTGCAGTACCCAAAACCAGCCCATGATGACAGGTACATTAAAAGTACAGTACTCCATGCTGAGAGTTTAAGAGTCCTGAGAAAGTAAGAGGAAATTTGGTGCATTCACTCCTCCGCAGAGAATTTTTTCATTCAGATAATCCTGTCTAGAGACATAACATGGTCACTTCAGATCTGGAAACAACCAAGAAAGTTCAGTGGTACCTCCTCTGAGGAAGCTATCAGCTCACAGTGAGCAAGTGCCTGGTGTTTCAAGGAGGAGGAGAAAGGGAGAAATCAACAATTCTCTGGAGGAGCCTTAGCTGTAAAAACACTCCCAATTTTTGGCCTACTTTCTCTCCCCCTGCACACCTGTATTAACAAGGAGGGTAACTCCTTTGGGCGCTGAGTCAGGCTGACCAAAGTCATTACCCTCCACTTGTGAGGAAAGAGCAGATGGTCTCAGCACTGTTCCAGATGTGGGGGAGATTTACTCACGAAACACACATCAGGTAAGGGAGATCAAGAAACTCTTGGGTGACGCAAGAGGGAATGATCTACTAGCAATGCCACAGTTTCTGCCAGCACATCTCTGTGTTGCAGGATGAGAAGCCTCTTGATTTTAGCTTTTGCAACGGAGTTAGTGTATGCTAATTTCCTTGACCCTTTTAGTTGATGGGCACAGTGCATCTCCTCAGCATGTCCAAGATTTCCACTTGAAGTCTGCACGTGGCTTTGAATCAAGAAATGATTTGGGTTGGAAAGGACCCTAAATATAACCTTGTTCCAATTCCACTGCCATGGGCAGGGAACCTTCCACTAGACCAGAGCACCATCTAGCCTGGCCTCAAACACTTCCAGGAATTGGGCATCCACAGTTCCTCTGGACAACCTGCTTCAGTGCCTTACCATCCTCACAGGGAAGAATTTCTACCTAAGGTAAACCTGCCCTCTTTCAGTATAAAGCCATTTCACCTTGTCTTGTCAATCCATGCCCTTGTAAAAACCCCTTTCCAGCTCTCTTGTAGCTCTTTAAGTAATGGAACAGCTGATATAAGCTCTCCCCAGAGACCTCTCCAGGCTGAAGAGTCCCAACTCTCTCGATCAGTCTTGATAGGAGAAGTGTTCCTTGCCTCTGATAAGCTTGGTGGCCTACTCTGGACTTGCCTCAGCAGGCTCATGTCCTTCTTAGGTTGAAACCACAAATCTGGATGCAACACTGCAGGTGGGGTCACACCAGAGCATAGCAGAGAGAATCCTCTAATTCAGCTGCTGCTCACCCTGCTTTGGATGCAGCCCAGGATGAAGATGTCTCTCTGGGCTGTGCACGTGTCAGGCTCATGTTGCTTCTTGTTCACCAGCACCCTCAATTCCTTCTTCTCAGGACTGCTTTCAAGCCATTCTATGCCCAGCCTCTCTTTGTGCTTGGGACTGCTCTGGCCGAGGTGTGGGACCTCATACTTGGCCTTCTGGAGGTTTGCTGACTCTCAAGCCTGTCCTGGTCCTTCTGGATGCCATCCCTTCTGTCCAGCATGTGATCACATCCCAGTGTGGTGTCATTGGCAAACTTGCTAAGGGTCCATGTCACTAACAGTACCAACCACCGAGGAATGCTTTTGTCACTGCTGTTTACCTGGACACCAAGTGATTGACCACAACCCTGAATGTGACCATCCAGACAGATCTTTGGTTAAAGATATTCAAGAACAGACGCGTTGGCTCATGGTGACAAACTCCACCTCTCCCCAGAAACATGTCAGATCCAAGACAGTCTTCTCCTTATCCAAAGAGGTAACAACTTTACAGCTGCCTTTGGATTTGAAGGCTCTCTGCTCCTGTTTTGACAAATATAAACCACCTGCTATTTGTTGAGGTTGTTTCTGTGTCTGCCACCATGGTTCATAGGTCTGCATCTCAAAGGACCTTTGGTTCATTTTGGGTCTATCCAGAGTGGAGAAAGTCTGTGCTGCTGAACTTGTTCCAAAGCAGTTCGTCAATCTGTAATATTTTCAAGAAAGTTTTATTTTGCCGCTGTGTCTATTAAAGAGTTTAAGGCTGTCCTGGCAGAGGATCAAACCCTGTGTTATTTGGTACTATACTGACTTCATAAGGATTTGCAGGATGGACTCAATTAAGGCTAAAAATTAGGAAGGCGTGTCTTTCTGGTCTTTACATTAAATGCATACATTAAATGTTTCTCAAGTATTCTGGAGTTGAACATATGCCACGTTTTGAAGCCAGTATATTTGAAGGTCCACAAAGAAATGTACTATGCCACGTATAATATATCTCCTGGAAACAATCTAAGATATATTTATATCTTCTTCTGTTGTGAGAGATATTAATAAGTGCTTCCAGTAAAAGAGCACATAAAGGTGAATCCTGAAAGCCAGGGTAAAGAGTTGTAGGATATTATTATGAGATTATTATTGAGAGATGTAGGATATTATTTATCATTGAGTAACATTGCAAAACTCTCCATCTTCATTTCATTGGAACCCTGGTTGGGTGTCGAAAGACATCATAAAAACAATCAGTATATTCTCATTTTTCTGTGTGAGAAGATGAAGTCATGGCATATGGTCAGCTCACCAGTGCTGTTAATAATAAACCACAGCTAATTAAGTGCTGATTTATTCCTCTACGTAAGTGAAACAAATTGCTTTAACGGCTTTTGCTGAGGACCATCTACTCAGATGGATCATGTATAGGAAGTTCAAACTAAAAATTATTAGAGATCATATTTCGCTGTGGTGGAGTTTTATGGTAGAAACAATTAGAAACCTAACAGAATGTGTCCTGTATTCTCTTTGATGGAAAATCAGATATTAATCTGGGGAAAAGTCTAATTCTCAACACAGCTGCTCCCCTTGCTCTATTGCACCAGATTTAAGCTGGATAAAAATGGAAACATGTTAAAAAATTTAAAAAATTGATCATAGCTTATAATGGCAATAATCACCTTGAAATTGGTTGTTACTACAGTTAATGAACAGAGTATTAGAGCATAGAATACCCTTGGATTCCCTCAGGCTATTAGCTAACATCCTGGTTGTTAACTGCTGGTAGGATAGAATCTTTATTTGGTGACCTTCTTTCAAAGACATGGAGTCGATCCTGGGAAGCTGTAGGGTGGGATGCTTCCTTGGAGTAGTGACAGAGACAGAGTGGGGCCTTGGACAGGTAATCTCCATTGTGAGAATCCTCTTTCCCCCATATCTGTAGTACAGCTCCTTTAGAGCGTAATTATCCATGCAAGTGAAAGCCATGTTGCTTGTTGTAAACTCCCACTGGAGTTTTCCCAGAGAAGGTTTTTCCCAAAAATGAGGCAGGGCAACCTGTTGCAGGGTGTTGGAGGTCTCATGCAGGCAACCCCTGGGGCACTTTGCAAATAGAAGCTTGGCTTGGCAGACTGGGATGGAGAGAAGCCTTTCCTTTTCGGAAATGCAGCATAGGATTTTACACTCCTGCTGGTACAGCAGTACCGTACAGTTGCAGAAAAGATAGGAATTGTTCAGTTTATTGCACTGAGCTGTGCATAACCTATGTTTCTTTTTCTTGCATTGCTCACATAGTTCCTTACAAAGTCTGGTCTGATGTGGAGATACTGCTTTAGTTTAGATGCTCACTGCTTTCTGAGCTGTGAAGTAGTAAGGGGCTAATAAAAGTATATCACTGGAATTGCCTCTGCTAACCTAAAGATTCAGTTTTGCCTACTGAGGTTTTCTGGTGTTCATAAATTTATGGGTTACTAGTCAAAGTTTTGGTATCTTTGGAAAACTTAATGTCACAGAGCATTTATGACTAACTTGGTGTCTTGATCCCAGGAGTCTGAAGTAATAGGAGCAAATTTCACTATTGCACATGCTATATTTAGGTGTGTTTTTTCCTCAGCAGTGTTGGGGCCCTTGTTCCTAGAGAAATAGCTCTTTACCAGAGCTAGTTGCAAATTGTGGCAGGGAATTTTTTCCCATGACTTGTGATGTGTCCACAACATTAAAAATGCATATGGAAACAAGTGAGTGATTTCAGGTAAATTTCTGAGTGTTTGACGGAAAAGGTTAAAACTAAACATTTTTCTTGACTAATATCTGGCTTATAGCACTAGAGAGATTTGTTGTGCAGACCACCACGAGCTTTTTATGGGGCTTAAAAGCAGTTTATATCATGCAAAAACTTCAAATATAATTATGCTAGCTCAGAAAATGTTTCACAGACATAAAATTCCATGTGTCAGCCTATAGTTTCAATAACTTAGCTGCAAGAACAGGCTGCTTCAGCAAGGTGTTCCAACACTGTACTCTGCCTAGGCTCTAGGCAATATTTAACTTTTGATATTATAATATTATCATTAAATAGTATTGTTTGAACAAAGTGAGAATAATACTTCTATCTGTAGGTATTTTGCCATGCTATATTGTGTTGGTGGAGAGGTGAGGTATGGACTGCAATTTCCATGGGAAAGAGCATGACTGAGACTTTCTACCCCAGATGTTCTCTTCTGGGCCACAAAATAAGTGATGAGTTTCAGTCTTCTTTATATCTGATTTCATTTTATTAATGGAAGTATATGTGTCAAGTGAAAAGGTGTGGGCTTTTTTGAAGTCTGGGTTTTGTTGGCCCAATAAGATAAAACCTAAACCCATTCAAATTTGGTTCAGCATGAATGGAAGGGTTTTCTCTTTTATTCTTAGTTTCAGTTCAGTAGCCAAAATGAAAAGCAATTATTCACAAAGTGCCATCTGACAGTTTGTTGGGGAAATAGTCTTCTGAAAAATATTTTGTAAAGATATGTGATTTGTTTTGTGGAAGATGAAATGCTTCATTCAGAATCAAATTAAAATTGTGGAAGGATTGCAGTAATTTAATAAGTTTTATCTTAAATTCTGTAGCATTTCTTCTGTAGTTAAATCTACTCACACTACCTAATGAGCTCCCTGTGCTGATCAAAATTACCAGACACAAATGCCATTGAAAGTATAATGTTGTTAAAATGTAGACAGCATTTTTCTGTTTCTGTGTTACAAACTACCTAAAAGTTTTCAGCTAAATGGTTTATTCAGTTTCTACTGAGTTGTACTTAAAGTGCTGCTTTGCTGTTGCAAGAAATCAAATGTATTCTACTTACCATAAGTAAGATGTGGGGAGAGAGTAAGGCTTTTTATTGTTTTGTTTTGGTTTGATTTTCTGTCTGTTTAAAACCATTGTTGTTAATATTGAACACAACAATTGTAGTTAAAATCCTAAGAGACATATGTCCAGCAGCCAAAGTACAGAAAAAGCAGCTCTTTGATTGAGGACACTTGCCAAAGTTACATCAAAACCAAACTGAAATTGTTCTAAGCCAGCTGATCTTTCTGATTATTATATTTTGGTCCAGAGAACAAAGCATGAAGCAGCCACAAAAAAAGGCACATATGGAAAGTGCACTTTCAGGGTTGAATTTATTTTCAGTTTTAATTTTGAGTAAGAACTCCTTTTGATAACAGCTATTATTTCAGTAGGGCAGTAACCAAAGTATAATTTGGTGTGAATGAGGCTAGTGGATCTTGCTTCCAGTTAGCCTGCAGGTAAATTTTATTTCTATTCCAGAGGTATAGTGCCCCAAACCTTAAGGCAAATACCATAGAGAGATTTTTCTGACAGCATTGAAAACTCCAGAAATATCTTTGTTTCTTACTCTTATGATAACAGTTAGGAAATTTACTTGCAATATAGCAGCTGTTACCCCTCCTCATCCCCACAAGTGATAATGACCTGGCATTTTACTGCTTTGGTGTTTCCTCTACTAACACTCTGCAAGGAGATACTTTTCTGAAAGGTTTCTGGAACCTGGAGAGAAGAAAACAAAACTAGACACCTGTATTTCCTGATTTTTTTCAGCGCTGTTAAGATGTTGTCCTGAGTCACTTTTTAAAGGAAGCAGCTTTCTGGGAAGAACTGGTAGCATAAGAAATGACATCATGGACCAGAAAGGAAATTCAGGACTTGGAGTAGAGACACCAGGGGCCACAGCTGGAGGTATGAAGATATTAAAGCTGGGATGAGTTTGAGTTTCTCCTCACTTCTCAGAGTAGAAATGAGAGAAAGACACAAAAGAGTAGCCTAATATTAACATCATTTCCAGAAACATAGTTTTCCCCAAGAAGTTTAAAGCCTTCTTGATTCCGTGTGAAATGCATCTTAGCTGGTATGGAAAAATTGTGGGCTGAGGCCAGATTTTTCTGAATCTTTGAAGAGATGCTTATAGCAAGGTTTTTAGAGTTTAGTTAGGTAACAAAATAAGGATGAGGCTTCCAAAAGAAAGAACAGACTTTTACACAAACTTCAGCATGCTGTAATCTGACTTTAGCAAAACAGAGGTGGCAGGCATTTGTTAGTTCCTTCTTTGACCTTCACTGCAATAGTTTTGTATTCTGGCATAGACAAAAGCCTAATTCTCCAATCCCAGTTTTGGGAAACCAAGGCATTGAATGAAACTGCCAGTACTGAGTCTCACTGCACTTCTGCCATGCAAGAACCCTGAGATGCTTTTCAAGCTGCTCTGTGAGGACTTTTCTTCCCCAAACACTTTCTTCTTTTTCTTGAATCTATTTCCTGCCAAGCTTCATTGTGTTTTCCCAGGAGTTTTTGGCTGAGCATCATTGCTACCAGCCCTCATGGTAGCAGAGTTTAGATAACTCCTGCTTCTCATGTTGTCTGTGGTTCAGCATGTGAACTATCTGTGTCTCTGCTCAAGGCGCCTACCTGTACATGTCTGCTCATACAAGCAAAGTGTGGGAATTCAGCACACCCTGGTTGGTCTTAGCTGATGGTTTTTAGCAAATTTTTTTTTTTTTAGCAAAAGAAAAGCAGTATCATGTGTTTATGTGTGTCAAGTACAGACTTAAAGCTGGCTGCTTTAGAAAAACTGCAGACTCCCATTATATTAAACTCTTGCAGTAACAGGTCTCCTGGAACAGTACATTTGTTCTTGCAATGGAGTTTAGTTCTGCACTTTACATTAAAGTTCTACTTGTATATAGTTTGTAAAAAGTTAATAACTAAGAATGTAACAGGTGTAAACAGCTTAGCTTGTAACAGGCTCTACATAGATATCCAAGGGATAAGTAACCATATGTTCAGATACACCTCACACTTGGATAGCTTCATCTTGTGTTTTGGAGTTACCTCCCTGTCTCTACCTTGCACTCTTCTTTGCAAAACTGTCATGCTGTTATACTGGCATAAGGGAAAAATTGGTCCAAGTTGAGAAGAGACATGGAAAATATCTATTTGTTTTTTAATATTTTTTGTTGCTTCTGTTAGTTCTATTATTAAGCAAAACTAAATTCTACATTTAACTTATCTGAAGTTTCTCGCCTAATTTTTGTCTCTTTCTGTTAATGCAAAATAACATTTCCTATGCTTAAAAGCATGCTTGAATCTTAGGTATGTCCTACACAATGGTTAAACCCCTGTGAGGAGATTTCCTCTCTTAAGGACCTAAATCAAAGAGTCAACATGCTCATCAGATCTGCCTACTGAGCTGTGCTGGTTCCCTCTGTGCTGTCACTGCTCCTGGCTTTGAGCTGCAGGGCGACTGCTGTAACAAGTCACAAGTACTTGTCCCAGGTTATGTACTTGCACCCTGCCTGGCCCAGAACTGGACACCAGGACCCAAAAATGCTGCTGGTGCAGCTCATGTGCTTGGTGTCATTATGTGTTCTGCTGACAAGTGGGATGTTTTGCTACTTCCTCAGACAGTAATTTCTTCAGTCTCCATGTCTTAAAGCCTTAACTAATGATCCTTAAGATGGACTTCTCCCCAACCTCATTAACTAATTAAGCAAATCAAAATAAAGAGTTCTCCAGGCTGCAAAATATTGCTGAGAGGGCCTATACACAAACATTATCTTTCCACATAATCCATTACCATTAGGAAGCAGAAGCATGATGCCCCAGACAGTCCTGTCTTCACCATTTCAATATGCTGTGTTATTACACATTAGCACGTTTTTATACAGCCCCTCTCCCAAGTGCCCAGGTCTCTGTCCTCTAAAAACATCTTCTGTTGCTGCTTGAGTTCTGTTCTTTTCTCTGTGTCAAACTCTGCATTGAGGGGTGTGGGAGAAAGAGCAAGAGCATCAGCGATTTCTGTCTGCTCTGTTGCAGTTTTACTGCAACTTGTTCTCAAGTGTGCAATGCTTGAGTTTTTAAAAGTTATATTTATTATTCCACTTGCCAGCAAGAAGAGCAGAATAATTCTTTGCCTGAATAAGAATACTGTGTGCTTCTCTCTCTGAGTATGCAGCTAAAAAGCAACAGGAGGGGGAAGGTGGGGAAATGATAACTTGAATAGAGTACTGGTATTTTCAGGAGGGCTGAAAAACTCTGAGGGGAAGAAACACATTTGTGGGGAGATTGTCCAATAGAGCATTTTGCATATTGTTTTCCTAGACTCTGCTAAATATCTGGTAACAGTGAGAACATGGTTGAAGGTACTAATGGTATACAGTATTTTGACAATGATATAGGGAAGGACCAATTAAAATTTTTCAGATGCACTAAATACAAAGAAAAGTTAACATATAAATACTGTGAGTTTTACCCTCCCTAGAGCTGAGAAAAGCTGTTCAGTAACTTTGTCAGTTGGTGCCAGACAACACTTAAGAATAGTCTTGAGTGATTTAGATGAGTTTGGAGCAGGTAAGAGCAAAGTTTGAGTTATTGGTGTGGATAGATAAACACTGAAAGAATGAGCTGGCTTGCAAAATATTTAATTGGGGGATTTGTCACCATTTACTTTGCTCAAACTGGAATCTTTGGAAAACTAGCTCCATTCAACATTCTTCTGGAATACAACAAATTTAAAGCAACTTTCAAGAAAAACTGGTCATTTAATGCACAAAAATAAGAACTTGGAACTCTGGCTGTGAACATTTTCCTATCAATTTCTGTTTTAACACAATTTGATTGTGATTTAAAAAAAATAATTCCTTAAAGCTGCAGAGCTGAAATAATAAGCTTTAAACAAAAGATTACTTTTTATTTACATGCACTTTAAAAGCACACTGTTAGAGGATGTAATGGCTCTTTGGATGTTAACTTTTTAGTTAGGATTAGCTTTGATGTAGCCATATGCAAAACATTGAAGTTGAGGAAACAGAAACGGTGAGTGAAAAATAGCCATAAGCCTGAGTTAGGCTCTCAGGCTTACAAAATGCAGTTTTAATGAGCAGTAACTGTTGTGGGTTGTCTCCATACTGAGGGGTCTCTAGACAAATTTTGCACAAAATTAGTGTACTCCAATGTAACTCTGTGATCATAACTATTTTTCATGAAAAATAATTTTTTTTCTACTTTAATTTCTTTTGAGAAACGACTGGGTTTAAGGTGCATTTTCAGTACTCTTCTCTGTCACCATCTTTCCTTCATTGCAAGTCTACATGAAATACTAACCAAAAATTGAACTGTCAGTGTCCCAAAGTGATCATAACTAAGAAAAGGCTGATTATTCTGTAAGAGACTCAAAGATTCACATAATTGTGCATTCAGTGTCAGACGTTAGCAGGTAACTATGAAGGAATATAAGAACCAAAGATAAATCTTGTCCATCCCACAAAAAGTCAATTTGGACTTCACAGAATTCACAACTTTATTTTGATCAGATATCTCTTAAAAAAAAATCCCAAAAAACCCAAAAAGTCTGATAGTAAGTACTATGCTCAAGGCAGCTCTGCTCACGTTCAGATCACAAAGGCTGCTGTACTGCCAGAGCCAGCTCCAGGACTGGGGTCAGATTTTTAATGATGTAAATCCTAGTGGTTCCACTGGCTAGAGAAAGCCATGTTGATGTGTTTGGGCCAAGAGGGTAGCCTGTAACGTTTTTCTTTAAAGCTTGTCTAAGTTTTCTGTTACTTCTTTGTGGATTTTTGTGGTGATGTTTTCATAATTACACAGATCCACAGGGTAAGCTCCCATCTGATAAACCTTTTTACATGGTTTTGAACTCTCTGTTCTCCTGTAGCCTTTTTTTATGTGGCAGTAATGTTCATACTTACCAATAAACACATAAGGGAAGAAAACCAGTCAAAATACATTATTTTTTCATATTATTCTTTGAACTCTGTCTCAACTTCTTGACCCTTTACTCATAGCAAGATTGTGTGAGTTCAGTGAAACCTATTTGCTGCTTTGCAGTCTGTACTCCCATCTGGGCAATGTGATGGAGAGCATTTAGGTCTTCCACATTGCCAGAGCATTTCATCATGGGGTCATGGGATGCCCCCTTCCCCCCAGACACAAACTGTCAAATACAACTAATTTTCCATCAACAAAGAGCTCTGCAAAATAGGGGGCCATCAAAATAATCAGTGGAAGAGGCTTACTGAAAACCATCTTTTCTGCTCTTGCAGATGGAGGACTGCACTATAGTGAATTGTTTTCCCCCATCCTTTGTCAAGGCAGTTTCAGAAAGACTCAGTCAATAGGGCTCAGCTGTTTCCCTCGAGAGACTATTCCACAGCCTAATGGCTAACATTTAGCCATTTTCCTAAATGTTTCCAGATAGCCATGTCTTCCCCTACCCCATGCACAGTTTCATCCCATCACTTCTAGTTAGTTATACTTTCATGAGCCAACTGATACAAAATCTTTCCTATTGCAAGAAAAATCCTTTTTTTCTTTGGGAGAAAGAAACCAAGTCTTGACTCAAGATGAAGCTTCTCCATTTCCAGTGTTTAGGGAAATTTCTTTCTTGATCCTCTCTTTCTAGCAAGAGTTGAGAAGTGTTAATAGCTGGAGGTGCTTCACACACACACACACGCAAAAAATCATTCAACTGATTATTTTTAGTACTGGATCCTACTGTAGAATCTTTAGTGAGTGCCCCAAATGTCTGAGATGATGGAGGGAAGCCTGGAGGTCTGTGTTTATTGTTCTCTTTGCTTTTTATTTTCCCCTCAATACATTTTAAAAAATTTTCTATATATATACAACTTTCAATACAATACCGATGGCTGTCCTATTCAAAGTGAGATTTTATTCTTTCATGAGACTGACATCAGTGTATTTGGAAAGGAATGGAAATGGCCAAGATACTTTTCAGAGTGTGATTTAGAAGAGTTTAGGTCTGTTAAATAGTGCTGAGTGTGGTCTTCTTTGATCTTTGCACTCAGCCCAAACTGGGACTGAGATGTGCAGGTAACACTATTGTCTCACCCTTCATGGAGCATCTAGCTCCAGCTTGACCTTCCTATAGGGCAGACTCTAGGATTAGAAAATTTAGCAGATTCCAGGTGGGGAAACAAGGATTTGGGTATCTTTGAGGTGCTGTACCAGCTATGCAGTGGCTTTGTGAGAATTATTGTGGGAATAAATCAAGCAAATGGAGTAGATTTACTGATAAGATTTTAGGTGTAACTCTCTGCAAGTAGGTGTTATGCTTTGACTAAACAGTGCTAAGGAATTACTCTCACTTGTTTTGCTCTGAATGAGCTCTGCTTTCTGTAGTGTTACTTGAACATACCAACTCTGCCTGTATTTAAACTGCACTGACAATAGTACTGAGTTCTTCCATTTTCCTCTAATTGTTTCCACTTTCTCCTTTCTGCACTTCTTCTTTATAACACAAGAGTCAGTAGAAATGGTCTCCTGGAAGAAGACTTTGTTCCAGAAGATATTTGTGCTATATTTAATCATCCTTGGAGCTTTTATTTTGCTAAAGGACTAAAGTGACAGCCTTTAGAGAATAATTATATGAAACACCATGTGTGAGCAAAGTGTGAAATGTCTCCAACCAAAGCTATAGATATTTTTATTAAACATTAATGCCATGCATTTATGAAGAGTTTGCCCAGCAGATGTTAAGCTGGTCTTCATGGTAATTTAATTGAGCAAGGAACATTTCCTGCCATTTTTATCAATGTCAAGCTTTGCATGGCATTTTACATTAAAAATATAAAATGTAGAGAAAGAGATAGAAAAATAATTAATAATTAGTTTCCATTCATGAATATATTAGTATTTCCCTTCAGAGGATTTAATATTTCTCCTGAATGTTTTTCTTGGAGGCCAATATGAATCTGAGCTAAGCTGGACTGTGTGCAAATTCTTCCACAGGGCCTCCATCTGGAATCAGGCCCACTCCTGCTAATGCAATTCTTCTTTTTCTATTTGCAAAAAGATGATGATGATGACACTAAAAGCAAACTTTAAGTTATTCTGAGGATTTTGACATAGAGCTCTGAAAATATCTGTGGATAGAGTCCTTTCCTCCTTGGAGATCACATGATGATCAAATGCCACAGCAGGATCTTTCTGTACAGAAAAGGTAGATTGAGTAACCTTACTGACATTACGTCTCTGCACAGTGTAACGTCTTAGCAGGATTTGGCATCATAAAACATTTGACTATATAAACACATCAACCAAAATAAATAAGAAAAATAATAAAGCAAAAAGGCAACTGAACTGTGGGTCAGGTGCAACATAATGAGCCTATTCATGAAATATCACTGAAGGCCCCTCCTCACAAGTATGACATTATTTACATGGAAAAAGTGTAGTCACCCTTCTACCTTCTAGATGTGGTTTTAAATTTATGAAACTGTTTTTCCCCCCAAGACTTAAGTGGACTTGTCTCAGTTCCACTCCCCAGAGACATCTGTCCCCCACCTCATGGGTGAGTGATCACTGTGGCTGACATGACCAATTTTCAGCTCCAGCTGAAGAAGGAAAAAATAGATTATAATAAATCAGGGCATGGTAAGGCTGAGATAAAATGAAAAACCATCAGCTTAGTTTATGGGTTTGACCTGCCTGCCTATAATGGCACAGGCTTCCCATAACCTCTGGGAACTTCTGTAGGCACTGCTGAAATAGGTTATGTCTGTGTTAGAGCCCCAGAACTTTAGCTGCTCCACTCCATGCTCTGCTGCTGCCCTGGAGGAGATATGGCCCATTCTTTTGGTTCATTGGATGTATCTGAGAGGGTCCTGCTTGGGGCAAAGAAGGTACATTTACAGTCTGGCTACTCTACCAAGGTACTGAAGATTTGGTCCCTCAAAGGATCATCATGCTCATTCCTGCATTCTAGTTAAATCACTGCAAGCCCAGCCTGCAGGGTAGAGCAAGGAAAACTCCTTGTGAAAGGAAGAGGAGATGGTACATGGGTAGAAAACCTGCCTGTTTTTACCTCCTAACAACAAGGAATTGATTATAATAAATTCAAGGGTAAAGCACTAAACAGATGCTCTTCCTTTGGCTTCTAGAATTGTTGCCACTGATTTGTGTGGATGTGTGCTTTGTTGCCTAAAAGCGGGGAAAATGGAGAGGATTTTGCAGACTACCTCTGTGCTATTACTCCATACCAACAATGTGGGAATGCAGTAAAAGTTGACTTTTTAAATGAGGTCTGTACCAAACCCAGATGTTACAGAAGACTGTATGTTACGTATGCACACACAGAAATACAAACTTTCACATATTTTCTGTAAAATAAACTTAAAATGTCAAAGTCATTTGCTACATGTGCTCAGAGATACAATACTGGTTTCTTCCCACTTCTCTGTAGAGGAGAAAGTTTATTTTAAGTGCTCTGAAAGGTGTTAAGTTTTCAATGAATTGTCTCTCTAGATTGGTTTGAGATCAGTATGTCCGGTTGACAGGCTGAGGATGAAAAAGCTATTTATCAGTGTTGGAAACAGGCCTCAGACCTGATCAAACAATTTCTTTATTGTTATTTTGAAAGAAGGAGAAGGCTTAATATTTACTTGAAGTGGATTGTTGACCACTCATGTAATTTTTCACCCACTCAGCAGAGTGCTGAGCAGTATTAGCTACAAACATGAAAATAATAATCAAATGCTGCCTAATACTTGGTGTTCTGCTAAGTAGTAATTGGCAGAAGTATTTCTCAAACTCTGCAATGGGGTTTAAGTTTCTCCATTGTGCCTGACATCTTTCCAGCTTCACCCACATTTAGTTGATAACATTTGGTCATATTCATTGTAGGAAATGTTGTCCACGAGGCTGTAACACAATGGGAATGCTTTGTATTCCATAGGAGTCTGAATGCCATAAAGAAAGAGAAAGCGCAGGAAGGAGCAGGCAGAAATGCTGTGTGTTGCAAATATCTAGTGACCTTTTTGAAGGCCAAAGATTCATCTTGTACTTTGAATTTCTGGTTTTGGAAGTAATCAGCAGAAGTTTTCCCAGCAGGCTTTCTGCCCAAGATGCTGGCTGTAAGTCATGTGGCTAATGCTGACTCAGCCTCCTTGATTCAGTGCTGCTGCTGCTTAAATGGCTTTGAAACCTCCCAAACTGCCAGAAAGGGATTCATCACTATCTCTTGCAAACTCCTCATTTTGCATGCACCTAGAACTGGAGGTTCTGCTGGCTCTGAAATCTGAACTCTTATCAGCACAGTTGTGCCAGTAGCAGAGGTAGAACTCCACTTTCTTGTCACTTTAAAAGCTTTTCACTTTTAAATTTTTCTGAGCTGAGTGAAAATAGCTTTAAGTATGCAACACTTTCTGGCTTTTGATACAGAGATGGGAGGAACTGGGGTCCTTGTGTGGGAGACAAAAATGTGGGGGAAAGAAACTCAAAGATCAGAAGTTTCTCTGCCTTTTCATTTTCTGAACTCATAATTAACTCCTGGGGGGTTTTCAGGACACATAAGCCACCTGCATGAGTTGGAGTTCTCACTGTATAAAAAAGGAGTTCAGGCCCTGTGTCCAGCCATCACTGACCTGTATGACTTCCCAGAAGAATAAGAACTAGTATCAATTTTTGGTGTTTTTTCGAAGCATATGGTACATTTCACTGCTCAGTTTATACTCCACATATGATGGGCACACAGCTCCCATTAACTTTAATGAGAATTGCATGCACAAGGGGAGCATATAGGCTACATCTTGAATCTCTGGATTTTTACTACTTTGTGTTACAAGCTGTGATAAATTAATAAGTGTCTGTACTGCCTACTTCAGTATGCCAGCTCCAGTTGATTTTGCCACATTTGACTGTTATCTATACTTTACATCTTGCTTAGGACAATGTCTGGTGGGCAAGACACGCCAAGATGCTTGTCCAGAGGCTCAGAAAATGAAATGGGATGTTGAAAGGTACTTGGAAGACATGGGGTGCAGCCCAAAACACTGTGTGCACTCTAGACACTGGAGTGGACAGTATCTGGTATTTCTTGCTCAGGTTCATGACTCTAGTGCTTTGTTTCTGAGCAAAGTATATTTCTAAGATATTTCTTTTCAACTAATTCATGAAGAGTTAAACCCTAAGTGGAGGTATCTGATGGGGATATTGCTCACTGGAACACATGTTTACATTACTGGGGATTTGACAGCAGTCTTGATGATGATAGGTAGAGTGTAGATGCAGCATCTCAAAATAAGGATCCTAAGCAATAAGCATCTGTGCCAGGGAGATCAAGCTGACAGTGCCTGAACTGGTGGGGTTAAGAGGCCAGACCAGACCAGGTGGGGAATGCAGAGCACAGGACTAGCAGTGCAGGACAGTGTCTGATTGCAAGATAGCTGAGCCAGGTGTGCAGAAACACAGCCAAGCCTTTGCAAACACAAACAAGCTACTGTAGAATGCATGTAAACCAATGGGAAGTATATATTTCATGTTCCAAATTTTGTACTAATTTCACAAAGAATATATTTATTCCAGGCTCTGGTGCAAGCAGTAATGCCTCATTCATACCAGCTCTGGACATTGGCAACTCGGTCCCAAGGCAGGATGCAAAAGCCTGAAGAGAACTTGCATGTTTGCAATCAGCTGCTTATGCTGCAGCCAGTGGTGCAGCTTTTATCTGTAAGGGCTGAATTTTCTTTGAATACTGGAGAGGTAAAACACTAATTTCAGAAGTTTAAAAACAGGGATTGTCCTACTGTACTGGTGAGGCTGCACTTTGAGCCCAGTGTTTGGTTTTGGGCTTTTTACTTCAAAAAGGACATTGAGATGCTGGAGCGTGTCCAGAGGAGAGCAAAGGACCTGGTGAAGGATCTGGAAAACAAGTACAAAGAGGAACAGCTGAGTGAGCTGGGGCTGTTTAGCCTGGAGAAAAGCAGGCCCAGGGGGGACATCAGTGCTCTCTACAGCTCGCTGAAAGGAGGCTGTAGTGAGGTGGGGGTTGGTCTCTTCTGCCATGTCTCAAGCCAGAGGATGAGAGGAAATGGCCTAAAGTTGAGCCAGGGGAGGGTCAGGTTAGATATTAGAAGAGACATGTACATGGAAAGAGTGATTTGGCATTGGAATAAGTTGCCTGGGGAGCTGGTGGTGTCACTGTCTCTGGAAGTGTTCAAGAGGCATCCATATGTGGTACTTGGGGATATAATTTAGGGTGATCATGGTGTTGCTGGGTTGATGTTTGAGCTTGATGATCTTGAAGGTCTCATCTAACCTTGATGATTTTGTGATTCTGTGAAAAACAGGAAAATGTAGAGCCATTAATACAATTGATGGAACATTTTCAAAAGGAGCATCAGACAAAGTCCACAATCTACTCTTTATTTTGATAAAAAAATAAGATGGAACATCACTCTTTAAATCAGCCATGCAACTACTTCAGTGTGAGCTGCTTGTCTCTTTTGTTGTCCTGTCTACTGATAGACAAGGCTGTGTGCATATTTGGATAGAGAGGGACTACGGGATATATTTCTTTCCAAGCTGCTGGCAAGTTTATCCTAGGTTTATGAATTTGTTCTGGTAAAAGATGGTGGTGCTTTTGTTGATTTTTTTTTCTTTCCCTTCATGAGCAAAAATATGACTTAAAATCTCCTGTGTTGTTCAACTCTTGAAGTTTAAACTGGTAAAACAGAAAGATAGGTTAGTCACATGGAAGCATGGCTGGCTAAGAAGGAGGTATTTTCCAGCTATGGGCTAAGATTGTGGTCTTTCACAATGGAAACACTGAGATTAGGATAAGACTGGGGGAATATAAAAGAATCAGGAAAAGGCAAAGAGGAAGATGTGGTAGTCTGGGAAATGACTGTTTCAATATATTTGCTACAATGACCATGAATGTTGAGGGATTCCTCAATTCCTCAGTTGTTGAGAGATTTTTCAGCAGTCTGATTTAGGAATGGGGTATATGTGACCTTTGCACTGATGGGATCATATCCACTTTATATTTGCAGAGGTCAAGGAACTCTAGGGATGAAATTAATTTGCATATTTACTTTTCTCTTGCTAGAGTCTATTCTAGAAAAAAAAAAATCTTGGCCACTGCAGTAGCAAGGAAAGAAAGAAATGACATGTTTTCTTGTCATGACATGAGTGCATGCTGTAACCTTCATTCTTCAGTTTAAATACTCCAAAATAATCAGAAACTTGAATCTGAATGAACCACTTCACTCTGCTATGATGAGAGAATGTGATTGCCCTTAATGTTATGGAAAAAGATGTCTGTCTTTAGTGCCAAATACCATCATTTGAAGGTTGTTCTCTCCTACTGCGAAGGTCTCAATTTCATCCTCTGGATAAGGATCAGAACTTTGGTGCCTCAGCCTCCATTCTGCACCACCACATTTCTGGCAATGCTCAATAATTGTTAATCTTGAAAACTGTTACTCCAGGAAAAATGGATCCTGTCAAGGCTGAGCTGGGGGAAGAGAGTGGTTGAAGGACTGACCTGCCTTCTGATGAGGTTCTTCCTTATTACAGTGTCCTACTGCATGGGAAGGTATGAGGCTAAGGTGTCCACAGGTAGCACAGCTCTGAACTGGGTGATTAAGCCCTGGAAAGAGACCAGAGAGCTCCCTGGATCAGTCAAAACAAACCAACCAATCAACCAAAAACCCCCAAAACCAAACCCACCACCCCACCACCTTTGGACCTCAATTGTGTTTCAATTGGGAGACTAAAATGTGCTTTTCATAGGAAACTATTTTTAGCTTTTTTTTTTTTTTTTTTCTGTGATGCAATTTTCAGTGGGGACTTTGATTTTTCAATTAATTTTTGCGCTTTAATGCTGGAAGCTAGATGTCACCATGATGGTTCAAAGATGCTCCCAGATATAACATTGGATTTTTTTAAAAATTTTTCTTGAGACTAACTGAAAATGTTAAAACTGCAGCATTTTTCAATCAAATGTAGCTGGTATTACTCAGCCTTATACAATCAAAACCCAGAGTTTGTCTGCTCGAAAATGCAAGAGGAACAGGTAGTTTATAGTCTTTTTGAAAATTGGGTTATACTTCCAGAACACTTTTGCTTCCTGTGTTTGGACTTGTCACTGTGGTGCCATTTAGCTGGAAACACATCTTCTAAAATTGCAGGTGAAGTTGTAATGTAACCACCTCATTTTGGTATCTAAAGCTTCAGGAAAAACGCCAAGTATTGAAAGCTTCCTTCCTGAAGAATACTGTTAACTGGCAGCCCTACAAATCCAGATTTTCTTTTTTTACCCATCAGTCCTGTCCAGGGAAGTTTATACCTGATGAAATACCATGCTTTGCCCAAAATTGCCTCTTCTGTTAAGAGGAATGAAGTAGCATTGCGTCCACTTGCCTGAAAACCAGTATTTTCCTAGGGAGACTGTCCTCTAAAATCAGGAATGATACAATCTTGACAGCTGAGTGACCTTTGGAGTCTGTGTGATGCCACATAAACACAGAGACTTTCAGTCTTTAATGACTGCATTTTTTTGCAGCCACATGCCTGACTAAATCAAATATTAAGAAAAACAAACTAACTACAGTCTGCTTATTTTCTCAAATAAATGTATCCAGATCAAGGTACCATCAGGACTTTTGTCCTCTGTCAGGAAGGGAAGCAGCAGGAGAGACATGAGTATTCTGGGCTGGCACAGTCACTTTCTTGTCAACTGCTCAAGTGGATTTGGCTAAGTTTAGCAGTCTCCAGTGCTTACTCCATACAAGGGTAACAACACTGTACTGGCACCTAATGTCTTCTAAAGCAATACTCTCCCTTTTTTTTTTTCTTTGAAGAAAAGCAGGTATCTCATTTGAGTAGTCAAAGCATAGTTAAGCCCCAAGATTAATTTCTGTTCCTCATCCCCTGCTGCCCTAAAAGGTGACTTTGAGTCAGATTATCAAGTTCAGATTATCAAGAATGCATCTCTCTCCAGGTACGCTACCTTGGCTCTCAAGTCCCTGTGCTTTCTAGATAATGTGAAATTTGTTCACTACTTGAAAAAATTTTCTTTATGTTGAGGTTTTGAGTACTCTGTAATAGGCAAAACAACAACTTCCCTTTTCTTTTTCTAGAACTACTCAACTGCATCCTTTTGACATTATTTATTGAAGGCAGATACATAAACAGTTAATACTGGCTTTAATTCTGCTCCCCCCTCACAGTAAATGTTGATTCCAGCTCTTCTGATTTTGATGAAGACTGGCTTTGCTGGCAGCCTGTGGCTGGCACAACTACAAAGCTGATTTTGGGAACCTTAGAGGTTTATTTAGATTCCTTAAATGTTTTGGCTTGATGGTATCATGGGTATTTTGAAACTTTTGAAGCCTTTTCAATTCCTAACAGCACCAGGCAGGCTGACATAGAAACACACAGGCACTAGGAAGCCAGTGCCATTTTTGCTTTGTTTGTCAGGCTTGTGAGTGTCTCCGGGGGAAGGGAGGGGGAGGAGGGAGCCAAGAACAAAAAGGAGTAATAATAGCAACTGGTAGATGGGGACCACGTTCTTCACCTCACTAGGGAGGATGGAGTAGCAAGGATGATGCTTTGTGTGCCTGCCTTAGTGCAGCTTGCATTGCTGGAAAGAGATGTGCAGCTGTGAAATTTGGGCCCTGTGTATAAATGCTGATTCCTGTGCTTTGGTGATCAGTTCTGAGAATAAAAGCAAGTTCCTAGGGATCAGCCTGCTTGTCAACTTCAGGAAGTTTGCTGCTTTCCTCTTTCACTGTGCTATGGGCTGTTTGGGTTGGTGCCCCACAGAAATATGCTGCTTTAACATTGATTTCTTTTTTGTTTGGTTTGGGTTTTCTTGGGGTCGTAGAAGGGGGGAGGGAAATGTATGTGGAGAAATGCTGAGAGCATGTGGAGGCAGCAGTCGTGGGCAAAATGTTTTCAGTGTGCTACACCTGCATGTTTGGTGCTAGAAAATCACAGAGAGCTGCTGCTTGAGCTGAGGAGAGGGAACATCTTTGCATAACATCTTTTTTTTTTTAATACCTTATGATATAAAAGTGATCATGTATGGAATGACTGAGCAGAAATAGCCCAAAATAATTTTGATCCATTTTAAGAATTTGTATTTAACTCCTAAAAATCATCCAGTGATTTCTTGTTAATGCAGCGAGTCATTTTAATGCCTAAGACCAAGTTGATGCATGTCCTTTCTCTTAGAGCACCGTGCTTCTCCATTCTCCCTTCTTCTCCCTATCCTTCTACCTTTCTAGACTTCATAGCATTTTCAGCAAAGCTCTAAAGAGGTTGATACTCAAAAAGTTAATTAACTATCTGACAACCCTAGGCTTGCTTGCCTTTCTTGGTGCATCAGAGCAGGTAGGAGAAAAAGCTGTGTCCAAGAAACGTGGCAGAATACAGCGTTTTCTTCTTTGCCTGGAAGGGTGGTGAACAGTGTTCCATGCAACCATTAGCCTTATTCCAATCCTTATGAGAGCGTTTTGCAGCGTGCAAGAAGGATGAAACCTCTACACAACTTAAATTTTAATTAATTGAAATTAAAGTAGTCTAATGATTAGACAAAGGCTACTCCCTTAATCTTTAATTATTCTCCAGGATTCTGGCAGAAGAAGCTGATTAGCTAATTCTGTGCAAACGACCTTCTCTTCAGTTAAATGCCATAGGAATTTCCCAAATGGGAGCTAACAGACGAAACAAGTAATCCCTGTGCCCTGCACTGTCTGTTTGAATTGGTAAGCAGAAGTTAATACTCCTGTCTTAAAACACATCATGCTTTTCTGATGGGCACTGCAGGCTGGATCTAAGAACCATCTATGTATGTAATATCTGGAAAAAATGTGAAATAAGAGCTCCTACTCTGACCTTGAGGTCTATGCACAGGTGAAGCTGTCCCTGATATTCCAGGAGGAACCTTTTCTGTTTTATTCTTTTAGGTATTGTGAGTTTTGGAAATGCTGCTTTTGAGAGCATGTCTTGATAACAGAGCTGAATGTTTGTAGAAAGCTTCCCAACAGAACAATAGATGTCAAAGAGCAACAACAAATTTTCTCTGAACTGATACCTATATAATAAAGGCAAAGAACATAAGGCCTACAGAAAGGCTACTAAAATCAGAATTGATTTTCCCCTGCAAGAGTGATTAGAAATAGAATACCCTGTTGTCACAGTTCATAGTAGTTAGGCTTGTCTTCTGTAGCTAAACCAGAAGAGTATGGTGACATGGCAGGCCTTGTCACCAAGGAAAAAAGAGAAGAGAAGCAGTGGTTGTTGTACTGAAAACCAAACTACTCCTTGACTTGGCCCTTCCCCCCAAACTCCGTGTCTCTTCAGGTTTTGTGTCAATTAGCTTCAGTGACCACTGGATGTAGCTGTCGCTTCACAGAAATATCCCCAAGTAGACACCTTTCTGCCTCTTCTCCTTCCTTCCTTCCTTCCTTCCTTCCTTCCTTCCTTCCTTCCTTCCTTCCTTCCTCCATTCTTTCATATCCACCCTAAGATTTGTTTTGTTTTTATGGATGTTCTTCTGCTTATCAGCAATGGAGAGGATGTGAGAGTACCAAGAGTACTCTAAGAACACAATAGTTACCTGCACATATCTACCTGCACTCACCTCTCAAGCAAAAATGGAGATGGTCCAAATTCTCCATCTATTAAGTCCTAATGTTATAGAAGAACGAGTTTATCAAATGTAGGCAGTGGCCAATAGATCTGGAGTTGGCCCTTTTTGTTTGACAAAAACTCCAAGACAGGTCAGATATTGCAGCATTTATTAAGCTTTATATAATCAAAAGCTATTTTAGCTCTCTCTCTGGGGTTGAACATGAGCCGCATATTCCAGGGTTAATATGGAAGAATACTTAAGCTACAAAGAGACTAAGTATTCATAGATAAAGGAGAATTGCCTTAATCTGAAGGAGGGCAGGTTTAGATTAGACATTAGGTAGAAATTTACTGGGAGTTTGGTGAAGTACTGGCACAGGTTGCTCATAGAAGTATTGTGGATGCCCCACTCCTGGAAGTGTTCGAGGTTGGGTTAGAAGTAGCTTGGAGCAAGTAGGTCTATTGGCAGGTGTCCCTACCCATGGCACACAGAGTGAAACTGGGTGATCTTTAAGGTCCCTTCTACCCCAAATCATTCTATGAGTCTGTGATTTTGTTGGTATTCTCTGAAGAGGCAAGAAATCTAGGGGAACTGGAAACAGACTGAATCATAAAAGAGAAAATCACTATGACACCAAGGAGACATACTTAAATAGAAGGTGAAAACTGATGATCTATAAGGGGAACAATATGAAATTTCACATCTATATTTAAAAATACAAAACCTTCACATTTCTGAGCCATCTAAAGTTACTATATTGTTCCCTTGCCATTGTTTGCAAACCCACGAGTCAAAACTAGTAGACTGGAAGTGTTCAAACATCTATACTTACATGTACTAGTAGTTTACAAATATTTCAAAGCTTTCCACTTATTTTGTAGGAAGCAAAAGAGATTTAAAAAATGTAAAAACCCAAGGCTAAAAAGCCAAGCATCATCCAACTCCTCTTATTCTCCTCTTATTCAGGAAATATGCAGGAACATTGCCTCACTGTTACAGTGGATACATCTCATATGTTTAGCTTGAATTTGATCACATCACCTTGGGGGTAGTGCTAGTTTATGGATTTGGTCAGAGTTGCTGGAATTTTTGTTTCCACACACTGGTAAATGCTGTCAGGTAGGTTTGAACTCTCCAGTTTTTATAATTTGTTCCTTATACCCTTTGTTATAACTCTGGTTGAATTTGTGGGTAGTGACAAATATTCTTGTCTTTGCAAAGGAAATCTTCTGAGGGCAGCACCATTTTTCTTACTCTCTTACTGCAGACATGTTGGGGCCTCAATTCTGGACTTGGAGAGAATGTCACAGTCCGGCACTGTTCACAACCTTGCTGCCTCCTGCCTGCTTCAGGATCAAGGCTCATCTGGACTTCCAGGTCAGGATATGTAGAATAAACTTCTTGCTCCTATGCTGCTTGATTTTTCTACTTGTTAAGAATTTACAAGGCTGCATATGAAGACACTGAAGCTTTACTTCTTAATTCTTCCTGGCTCACTGATATTAGTACAACAAGGTGTATCACTGAACCTCAGCAAACGGGGCTAGAAAGGACAATAAGTTACCTAGCCTGGTTTCTTTCCTCAAGGCAGGATCAATTAAACCTAACCCTCCCTGACAGATATGCAGCAAACCTGTTCTTAAAAACCTTCCATAACAGAAATTTGACACTCCTCCTCAGGCTATCTTTGCCAAAGCAAAACTCTCTTAGTGCTAGAAAAGCTTTCTTAAGGACAAGCATGGATCTCCCTTCCTATAACTTAAGCCACTGATTTTTTTGCCTTATCCTCAGAGGAGATAGAAAAGAATTTTCTTCTTTGTAGCAGGCTATGGCATATTGCAGGGCAGCCATTGCTTTTCCCCATAATCTACTGCAGCCTATGTATTCCAAGTTTTTTTACTGACTCCCCCATCCCCCTGGTCTTCTCCCCCCACCCTAGACCAAGTTTTCTGGATCTCTCTTTTCTCTTGATGCCCTCCTGTAGGTTCTCTCAGGCTGATATATTATGGAATAACTTTTTTTTTGTTTGTTTTGCTTTGTGCTGGAATGCCCACAGTTGTCTTTCAGCCAAGGCACATTTGACTTTTAGCAGCTAAACTATAATTTTGGTTTAGAACGCTTTAGGGAGACAATGCATAAATAGTATCTTGCTACCACTGTGTACTCACTGAATAGGGAAAATGTTGGAGAGTTGCCTGGCTGGTTTTAGACAAACAGGATTGCTTGCTTCCAGGGTAGACAATAGGAGAAGAGGGGAGCCATGTGAGTGGTGTATTGTGCCCACATGTGAACTTGGGCCCTCTGGTGCTAGACATGCAAGAGGAATCTCCAAGCATGCAGTGTTTGAGACAGAGTGCAAGCAGAAAATTCTTGGCATCCTGGCAGCTGAACTCCTCATTCAGATTGCTTGCATTAGCAAGAGCAAACACCAAAAACATCCAAGAAACAAAACTAAAAGAGATCCAACACAGTGGCTCTCTAAGCTTCTTCTTTCTCATTCAGATTTATTTTCATATGACTGTTAGTGGGACTATGAGAAGGATCTTGCCTTCCCCCCACTGCTTTCCCTCCCCTTTACCATGGTGCATTTTAAATCAAGCTGTCTTCTATAGCTCTGCAGCAAATCTGCACATTTCTGGTTTTGCTCTTTCAGAGGATAATTTCTCCTGTTTAATGAGATCTGAAAATGAAGTCAGGCATGAGTTGGAGAAAGGTCACAGTATGTGCTCAAAGGTATATTAACTACTGTTGGAGCTGGCATCCATTGACTTCCATGAGGACAAAATTAAGCAGCAAACAGTAAATACTTCCACTAGCACTTTATTACAAACAGGACCATTTACAATGAATAAGAATTTGAGAAGCTTCAAGGATGAAATGGGGAAGCTCACAAATAAAAAGAAAAATCTTACTACTTAGGCTTAGAATATTATTTCAGTCAAGGTTAATGGGGAAACAGTTAATGAAGGGTACAGAATGTAAAGGCTGCATTGATGCTGTATTGTGTCTTACACATGTAATTAATGCTACTGACTACTGCTAAATGGCTCTACTTGAGCACATTTTCTCTAGCAGGAACTTTAAATCCCCCACACTGTGTACAGGAGAACTTTCCTGATGCTTTACAACTCCCACTAATGCTGAACAGGCTAAATCAGAACTGATTTCTTCCACTCATTTCCAGGATGGTGATTTGCATCTATCCCCACCATGATACATCCATCATTCAGGGCCCAGTGGTGTAATGACAAGTTTGGCATCAGCTTTACAAGGGGCAGGATCAGTCCTTGAATGCATATAGTGAGAGAAGAATCCCATTTTTCCATTTAAGTGGTGTTTCCACATCAGGAAATACTGTGGAAAAGAGAGACCTCCCTCCTGGTGTTTTCTCTATTGTCATCTTCCTCTTGCAAATTTTAAATTCTATTTTTCTGGGAAAGTTACTTTTCTACAAGTTCCAGGTAAATACTGCTGCTCAGTGAAAAAAAGAAAAGCAGATGAAGGTAGAGATAAACCATTAGGCATCCTGTGCCCAGGCAAAGCATAAGGATGCAAAACCCACACAGCCAGCTATAACCAGCTCCCTCCATTCACATCTGCTCCTGGAAGTTGAACTGTGCTCAGTTCTCTGCATGGGAAGAGAAAGAGCAAGATGAGATTATTTTGAAGGAAAGAGAGGGACTGCACAGAGTTTACCTTACTGTCTGGTTCTGTTTAAAAATATTTTGTTTTCTTTTCCTTGCACAGAGGCTTTAAAGTAAGGCATTTGTAAACACTGTTTTTTCTACCCAGTGCTCATTGTATTGACAGGAATTGCTTCAGTTGAACAGTTTCATCAATGTGCTCAAGCCTGTTTGTAGGTGGCATCCAGAGGGCAGATTCCACTCTCATATAAGACCTAAGCCTATTTCATTTCTGTCTTTAAAGCATCTCCCAGGTGCACTTAAGCATTGTTTTCCTTCCCAATCCCCTCTTCCCCCACCTTTCCTCTTCTCTTCTGAATAAAGTGGTTTGAAAAACCCGGGCCAAATCCTCAATTTCTTTGAGTGAGGACTAATACCTTCATAGGATTAACCTCCAGGTTCCACCTATCCTTGGAGGAGGGACAGTTCCTCCAGTAGCCACATAAGTAATAGCACAGAAGGCTGCAGAATTGCACCTATTTGTCTTTGTGTAAGAGAGCATTTCATCAGCCTTTAATTGGAACCAAAACAGAATGGAGTCAAATTCGGTTGTGCTGCTTTACAAAGTAAATGTCTCATAAACTGGTCACAATTTATACCCTTTCTGCATTCCTTGTGATTTGGGATTAATGGCCTTCCTAGAAATCTTGGGCTCTGAGTTGGAGGAACAAAAAAGATGCAAGATTTTTGCATGATTCCAGCCTGTGTTCCTTCCCCTGCTTTTAAGTGGATTTTTTTGTTTTAACTTTTGGTCATTGTGGTGGGCTGAATTTGACTGGGTGCCTACCAAGCCCTCCTCATTCAGCAGGATGAGGAGGAACAAAATAAAGTGGAAAGAAACCCTTGTGGATCAAAATAAAGGCAGTTTAGAAAAAAAGCACAGTGGCCATGTGTGGAAGCAAGGGAAAACAGAAGATTTATTCTCTACTTTCCATTGGCAGGTGATGTCCATCCACTTCCTGGGAAGGAATAGTTTCTCAGAAAGGCAAATGTCCTGCTAATGAATGCCCCCTTCTCTTCTTTTTCAGTGTCATTTGGTATGGAATATCCCTTTGGTCAGTTTGGGTCAGCTACCCTGGCTATGTCCCCCTCAAGGTCTTGTCCACTCCCAAACTACTGATGAAGGTGAGGAATGTTGGAGACACAGCCTTGATGCTGTGGAGAGCATTGCATCAGTAACCAAAACTCTGATCTATTATCAACACCTTTCTAGCTACCACTGCAGAACCCCACACTTCGAGAGCTACTGTGGGAAAAATCAACTCCATCTCACCAGAGCCAAACCCAATCATCCACTTCAAGGAATGCCAATCTGCATCCCTACAAAACTTCACCAAGCCAGTACCTTTCTATGTGCCACCCTAGTAAGTTTGACCCCAGAGAAGCTCCCCACTGGATTCTTCTATTTATGGGATCTTATTCAGCACAATTTCTGCTCTCTGCAAAGCAGCAGTGAAATTGGAATCTGCTGCAAACACTGTAGATTTGTCCTCCGGGTGTGAGAGAAAACCCCACTTTCTCTGAGTGCCATGTTCTTGTCCAGCTCTCCAACAGTTTTGAAGATTGGAGTTGAGTTTATAAATTCCTCCTGTTGCATTCAGAAGAGGCTCTTAGAGCTACTGCAAATTACATTGACAGTGAACGTTTTCTCTTCTCTCACTTTTGTCATTTTTCTCATTTCTAAATGTTGAACTTTGAAAATCCTAGATTAAGTTTGTATTATTTCAGCTGCATCATTGCTTTCTGGGAGCATGCTTGCATTTTTCAGGAAACTGGGTGGCTTTTTGGCTTGGAGAAATGGGAGAGAATTAGAAGTTAATTTAATTCTTTTTGTAATGTTGTTTATTTTTGTTTGTTTGTTTGGGTTTTTTTGTTAATACATCCTTTGCACATCTACTGGTTATATTATACTGGTGGGAAAAGAGGCTGATAAGATGATGATGATGATGATGATGATGATGATGATGATGATGATGTTGAAGAATAAATTTAGATATGTTGGAAACATCACATGAAATGAAATTTGATTATGATAATCCTCTTGCCCAGCTTTGACCCTGTAAGTTTTTAAATGGAAGAGACCTAGGTATTGCCTGTTGAAGCCTAACCCTTGTAGCCATCTGTAGGGGTTTTCCTGACAGATTTTAAAGCTTATCTGTTTTCAGTAGCATTTAGAAGCTGTTTCAACTGTATGAACTAAAGTCCTCAGAGGATCTAATCAGTCAATGGAGCCTAAGATTTGGCCCTCTCTATTCTAAATGCTGATAATAACAATCCTATTCTGGCTTAACTCTCACGAGGTTAAGGTTAATGCAAAACTACATTAATAAATAAAAAGCAATACCACTCCCATCTCCTTCCTCCTGTCCCCCAACTTGTTTGGCAAGTGCTGGAGAGTGCCTGGTTTGTGAGCAGGAATGCTTAGGAACATGTTTGTAGGCTAATGTGAAAACTTTTCTAATCCTGGGAATTTTAACTTGCTTAAATTCCTTTGAAGATCGCCCTCCTTGTTGATGGGGATTGAGGTTCTATTGCCGTGATGCATTTTTATACTGCATTCCGCAGGAGTTAGCACTTGCCATGGAGACCTGCACTTTGTCTTTTAAGGAGATAAAAAGAGAGGTCAGTCAGATGTAATTCCCCAACTCCTCATATAAACAATTTAACCGCTGCAGCAACATACTTGTTTGGAATTACTCCCTCAGATTCAATTCCCTTTTCCTGCTCCACTTGTAAAAATGGTTAGTGTCCTCTATAAACTGCTGCTCAGCCAGGTCCAAGGCTTGCTGTGGAGTTGTAGAATAAATGTTAATCTAATACAGGTTACTGGGTCAAATGCAATCACAGGCTTGTGGGAAAAGCTTAATACTGTTCTGCTTCTTCTAACACAGTAAACCTGGATATTATATGATAGGTTAAATACCATTGAACCATGGCAAGAATTTTCTTGAAAGTAGGATTTAGTACAAAGGAAACTACACTGGAAGAGTGACCTAGGATTGACTTTGCTCTCTGAGAGCATTCTAAGAAGCTGAGGTATGCTGTGAAAATTATCTCCCTGAAAACATTAGGTACAAAAGACCCTAGGTCAGCTACAGCAAGGATGATTCAGCTAATAAAAGGCTGCATGGGCTTTTACACTGTTACCTTCTGTCCACAGGAAAGAGCATTTTGATTTTTTTCCCCCTGTACAGTGACTGTGAAGCCAGCATGATGTGACTAGCTTCAACATCTGATATCTGAGATTGTGTAAATACACGCTTAAAAATACATAACTTTAACACTCACATGTGAGTGCTGACAGTTGCTTATTTCCCACAGGCTGACCTGTGTTATCCTTTGCTGTCATGTACCTCTCTGTCCTGCAGTGATGTAGTTTGGCACAATATTTCACCTTCCTTAGTGCAGGTTTTGTTCATACTCAGTACTGCTGAGGTCAGAGACTCAGTGAAGTCATTAAGGGAAAGCTTGAGGACCCAATCCTGCACAGAGATTTGACTCAGTCTTTCCACAGTGTATGCTGTCTGTCTCTCCCTGTTTATGTAGTTATTTATAGTCCTGGTATTTGATTACAGAATGAGGGTGAATGGGCACAAAGATCAGGGGTGTTGTGGACTTCATTTTATATTTCTCTTATATTTGCTGCTTTAACCAACCAAACTATAAGTTCTGTTAGTGAGAGAACTCTGGATGATACACAGGGAGAGAGGACACTTCAGAGTGCTGGAGCTGAGAGGCTGGTTGAGCTCAGGCATCCCTTCTATCAGTCTGGGCAGGAAACAGGGGTGAAAGGTGACATGTGAACATACAGCTTTGCCAGTCAGTAAAAAAAACCAACCAATCCCCTTTGCATCATAGCACTGAAGTGTCAAAATGCTGCCCCAGCAACAATAGAGCAATGTCAAACCTCACTTTACATAGGGGTAGGGAAAGGCAGGGTCAAAAGAGCCTGTGGCAGAGGCAGGAACATAGCCAAGTTTTTTGAGATTGTTTGGTTGGTTTTTGTTTGGTTTTAGTTTTGTTGCAAAGTTTTGTACTGAAGACAAACTTCCCGCACAAGATTTTGTATTGAGTGCTGTGTACAGCAAGCACTGCGTACCTTAGCATGTCTAAAACATTGTTTTGCACATTTTAATTCAGAAATGCCACTTAAGTCTCTTTAGGCTTTGCACACAATGTGCATTCAAGATGTGAAAAGAGTCTGTAAAAACTAGTGTGTTGTGGAGTCAAGAACTCACCTCCACTTTGGAAAAAAATACTGTTCAACTGCAGCCATGCACATGGGGTTTCTCATTGGGGTATGCTGGCCCTGTTTGGCAGCCACTTGGATGTTGCCAGCTAATGCTCCACCACCCTCTATTTTCCTAAGCCAGCACAGCTTGGGCTGCTGAAATGCCATGACTGCATGGCAATCAACTTTTACTGTCATCATCTGAGCAAGAACAGAAGGATGGTCCCCATGTGTTAGAGGCTAACAGGACTGAGCTCGCAGAGACCAGGAAAAGAAGAGGCACTGCTTACGTGGCTGTTCTGCAGGGAAGTTGTGGGGGGAACGATCTTGAAGAGGCTGAGATTCTTGAGACCTTTGGAGCATTTCAAGCTCTTTCATCAAGTGGTGTCAGAGCTTTTGCACAAATGTGCCTTTAATTTTTTTTTTATTTTTTAATCACGAAGTAGAACAATCACAGATTGTATCTTATCTGGGGAAGCATAACAGTCTGCTGAAACCTGTGCTGGACAAGAGAAAATTTTTTGCCTGTGCTATTTTCTTTGTGTTAGCCATGAGACCCTGTTAACCTCTGGTTCCTGAGCTCACTCCTTCATTTCATCTCTCCGTATTATCTCTTGCCAACATTTTGTTACATCAATCTGCTTCTGAGTAGCCAGGCCTTCTGCTTTCTCTTTCCTCCTCCAGGGTTAATTGTGGGGTAGAAAAAAAGCTCCTGTTTTTCTTTTCATCCCTGTTCCATTCTTCACTGAAGTGTATACTTTTCCACCTTGTGTATTCTTCATCTGATCATGTTTCTGTCTTCTGCCTATTCCCCATGTCCTTCCAAAGGTTTCAACACCTTTCTCTGAGTCTCACTTGCCCTGAAAAATCTGATGCATCTACCAGATGTCTCTCGTCTGTGCTCCCAGGGGCTGCTCAGGACACACCTGCCTCCATGCAGCAGGAAAGCTGAGAGCAGGAGGATGTCTGAAGTCACTGGTCAGTCACTCCTTCCTCCCCACTCTCCTCTTCAGGGCCAGATTTTATTCATTGCCCCCTCAATGAAGAAATATCAGCTGATTTAGGGGGTTCAGAGAGGAAGTCCTGATCCTGCTGAAGACTAAACCCTTACTGAGTTTCATCTCTACTTTCTTTCTTCTTTGTGGTGCTGCTGTGCACTTTCAAATAAATGTGTTTATGACTTGATTGTCTTACGAAGAGAAGAGGTAGGAATGTCTCAAAAGTTGCCTGATACTCTGTAAGGCTTTTTTGTTGCACTTTTTAAAATCCTATTTGCTTCTCCAACCCTTCTTGTCCCCAGCTTGTCAGTAACCCAGACCTTGATATGCTTTAAATTATTGCAGCTTAAACTGGAAATGCTGGCTGGTGTGTAAGCAAAAAGTAAGCATCTGGTTGTTTTTCCACCTCCCTAAAAATACCCCCCAAAAAACAAAAAAATAAAATTTAAAAAAATGTGTGGCTGCTTTGATCCATCATTTCTAGCTGGTGGATCAGCTCTGTCCAATAAGATCTTTTCATGTTTCACCACAGGACATGCTCGTGGCACAGCAAGAGCTCTGTGTCTTGGTAAAGACTCTGTCTCACCAGTAGCAAAGTGTGTCCAAGGTCTGTGTCCTTTGTTGAGTCCTGAACCTGATGTGTGAAAGGCAGAAAGAAGGCTTGCAGAGTGTTTATTTTCCCTTCAAGGAATAATTAAAAAAAAAAAAAAAAACAAAAACCTGTGACATTTCAGAAGGCGATTTGCTAAGCTCTGCATGTTCTGTGTACTTTAGTGTGTGAACAAATTGGATTATGAAAGGCAATGTATTAGTGATTTGACAGTAATGTGGAATTTTGGAAGCATTAATCGCTAATGCATGTTTCATAATTTCAGCTAAATGATTTCAGTTGAAATGCAAGAGAGGCAATTGAAAAATTCATTGAGATTGCAGTGGAACCTGCAGATTACTTTGATTTACTGCAAAATACTTCAAGACAGTAGGAAATGTTCACAGCTACTGTGTTTATAATTACGGTAGAGATGTGTGATGAAACAGTAAATTCATATATGTATTTATCTTGTCAAATGTAAGCCTCATTCTTCATCTTCATGCTACATATTAAAAAAAAAAAAAACAACAAACCTAACTGAATATTACAACATAGTATTTTCATTTACTATTTCTGTTAGTCAAGTGTTTAGATACCCTAACTGAGATCAAGGCTTTCATATTTTTGGGCAAGAACTAACTTGCTGATAGCCGGGAAGGCAGTTTTTTTTTCCTTCAAAGTTTTACTCTCTCTCAGTGCTGTAACAATCTGTGTGCAATGGCAGCTTGTGCAAATCTTCATGTCTTTTCTTCCTTGCAGGACTAGATGAGCCAAGAGAGTTGATATTGCTGAGATTTAAATGGACAGACGTTTCAGAGCTAATGCACCACCAAAATTAATTCATACCTTTCTGCAGCTCGCAGTGGACTCCACACCTTCCCTGGCAGTCCATCCTGGATGTCCATCCTGGCTGCAACATCAGTCATGGGTTTTTAAACTACATTGCAATTGAGGGAATTTATTTTATTTGAAGTGGAAGCTAAGGATTTTTAGGTCTCACTTTTTAGCTACTGTGCAGAAAGACATCTGCTTATGGACTGATCACCATGCTATGGTGTTCACCTTTCTTTAAGTTGATGGAATCCACTGTGCATGGATTAAATATCTCTTAAAGCCAATTCTATTGGTTACTGACTCCTCTGTCAGGTAGGAATTGATGCTTCCACAGTTGTTTTTTATTTCCCAAGTAATCTTCTTTCTGCTGAGTAATCCTGTTGCTGCTGAGGACATTTTATTCCCCATTCTTCTGCCTAATGTCTAATATATGAAGTGAGGCTTATTTGGGATAGTAGAGGTGAAAGGACTGGGCTCTTTTCCAATGCCAGAAAAATTGGTTGTGAAGTATTAAGATGATACCTGACTCCTCTTTCATCAGAAATCATGGATGGCTGCTGTTTAATGCATATTAAATAGTGGAGAATCATAAAACAGAAATTTCTCCATTGAAATTGCTTTGTTTGGTGTAAGGAAGTGTAAGGCTAGTCCTCATAATGCCAGAATTCTCTTCAAATCAAGAAAATATTGCACTTCATGTGAAAACCACAATGCTTGCCATGTGTCACTGCTTCCTCATTGAGACCTCCCTTCATGACCAGTATTTCCCAAGTCAATTACAAAAGCCCAATAAATTAATGGACAACTTCTGTTTATAAAGAAATTTCAGCAGAAGCAGTATGGACTCTAATTCATAGCAATTTCAACATAACTGATAACTTATTTGTGTAAATCCTTTAAAAGGGCACGCTGGGCTCTTTACCTCTGCCCAAAAGAGCTTTTCAAGCCTATCCATGAAATTATGATTGTCCCACTGACTTCCATAAATGTCTTTCTGTAACACCCACTCTTTTGACTAGTGCTGCTGAGTCCTCAAGAAGTGGCAAAATCTCTCATTCCCCTTTTTAAAGTGGATGGTGCTTAAATAAAAAGGATGCCTGTGTTTGAGCTAAAGAGAGCGAACAGAGATTTGTCTTTCAGAGTAAAATTTTCAACCCCTTTTATATAATTCATTATTCTGCTTGATTAGTTTTACAGAGCCCAGAGAAGTAGCTGGTACATTCTGGAGCATGTAGAAAGCATCTTCCTTACCTTGAAGAGTTATTTTCCCACTGGGTGTATCTATACTGGGCTATGGAAAGCAGCTCGGACTCCTGAGCTAGCAGACCCCTCCGAGGCAGAAGCAGGGCTGCTGTGGAGGACTGTGGTGGTTATTTTGCTGAGACATATGGCCAAGTCCTGGCCAGGTGCCACACAAGTGGGTCCTGCTGCTTCTGAGCCACGGGTGAGGAGCTGCAGTGACTCCACATGGGGCTGATGCCGTCATTCCCTTGGTAGCTGTGTGGGCAGCTGGCCCTGCTCCTTCTTCCTAGGTGCAGACATCCTGACATCAGTAGTGTTTCTGCCCAGATACAAAGATTTCTTGGACCAGGAGAGGCAGCTCCCTTCCTGGAGTGGAAACAAACCCCTCACTTGTTCCTACTGCTGTTGAGACTTGTTTATTTTTGTCTTCATTTAAGCATTACTGTTTGTAGGAAGAAAAGTGTACTTCCAGGAAAGTGCTTTAAAAGTATCTGAAGCATATAAAAATGTGAAGTATTTTTCATATTAGTAATCAGGTTTTAAACAGACAGCAATAATAGATTATTTTTGTGAGATGTCATTTTGAAAAAAAATATAGAAAGTATTTTAGTTTTTGTAGCTTTTGTGAAGAATAACAGTTGTGGAGAGACAGGCATCATGAAGTTACCTGCATTCTAAAAAAAAGGAAACCAAACATCAGTTCTAACTTCCCCACCTAACTGGAATAGCACAGCATCCTGTCTTTTCCCACACACATGTTTAGTTTGCCCGTTGCTGTTTTCCTAATGCACTGAATCCAGTATCAGATTGAATACCTGTATCTGATGGGTATCAGATATGGATATCTCTCCTGATACCCATATCCCATGGAGTTTAAGTATCTGAGACATCACCATAACATGACCATACAGGAGAGACATGTTATAATAATACAGCAAAATTCCTCAAACAGTATTATACAGCTTGTGAAACAGAAACATTTGCCAACACTGAAAATAGGATTAAGGTTATTTGTCAAGGCAGTTTGTGCAGTTTACATGGATAAAGTTAAAAGAGCAATCAGGTTTTCAAACAGCTGTAATATAAGAAAAAAAAAAAAGGAAAAATGCAAAGGCAATAGAATGTTTAATAAAAAGTTGGAATTTTAAACAAGTAACAAGCAGTATTAGAAATTAAAACTAAATTAAATCTTAGTTATGCTGCAGGAAAAAAAAATTGAAAACCTGGAAATGAGTTTGCCAAAAGCATGTGTATAAATAGAAAATGCATGTGACAGTTTTCTTTATTATACAGCCTAATGAGGGTAAGGACAGGTGAGTAATGATAACAAAAACATCTTGTAGTGTTATTCAGATCTTATAGTGTTATTGGATTTAATGACAGAAGCTGTTAGAAAGATGAAAGCATTTTCAGCATTATCTTAGTAGTTTTTCTGCACCAGAAAATGTGGTGTGGATGTGAAATTCAGCTCTTCCCAAAGAGGCTTGTCTTTTTGTCTGGAAGTGTCAGCCCAGGACATGAAAGATTATCTGACAAGATTTTAGGAGCTGTGGAAAGAGCTTCAGGGGAAATGAAATTATATCTTATTTATATATGGACAGGTTGTGGCTAAGCTCTTAAGTACAACTCGATATTCAATTCAACCCAAAGTAAAGACCTCAACTTCCTAACCTCTCATTTTCCTCTTTTATTGAAGGGGATGCTCCATAGTCTGCATCCAGCTCTCCTTGCTGCTAAACTCTGAGCATCCTGCAAAAGCTTTCCTGAAAACTGGCCAGAGCAAGACACTACTTAAAAATGTTCCTTCTTTTCATGGAAACCTCCAAAGTGTGAAAAACCAGAAGGATTTTCATGTGCAACCAATAGATCTGCCTCCAATCTGCCTCTGTAAATGGTGAAGGGATATTGGCAGCCCCCTATGACAGAAACTGAATACTCCAGCAGTTCCCAAGTGCACAGGCACAGCAGCAAAATCTGGATTTTTATATCCAGGCTGCAGTTAGAGGGCACAGTCTTTCTTTGTACTGGGTTGAAAAGACTGGCATTTGATACTTTGTGCCCAAATCACTTCTTGCTGCACCTGAAGAATTTTTTTTTTTAGTCAAACCTGTGAAAGGTGCAGTCATGTTTTTGGTGGGATGGTAAAGGCACTGTGTGATGTGCTGTGACACTGCTGAGTGTTTTGGTTTCTTTTTTTTTCACCACATGCCCTTTCATCAAGCAATGTAAATGTTTTGATTTATTCCTCAGAAAAGCAATTCAGCAGCTTGTTCATTGGTTTGTAATGTATCGGGCAGAATGCAAAGTCTAAACTAGATCAAGGGACAATTTAGGAGTTTACACACCCCTACTCATGAGAAAACTTCTCAGACTTTTTGGTTTTGCTTTCTAAAACAAAAGTCATTGATTTAGGAGAAAACAGCATGGCAAGGTCCACTAATTGGATGTGTAAAATAGAAAAATTTAGGTTAAAGAAGAGATGCATATGCTTAGTAATAAACATAAATCATCAGTGGAAGTATTTCCCAAGAGATGTGATAGATAGAATATTTAAATGAAGACTTTCTGAGTTGTAGAAATCCCTGAAGTGGATTCTTTGCTCTAGATTAGAGAGAAGGTCAAATGATTATCTAGGAGATAACTGGTCCTGCCTGACTTGAAAATTCATGTGTTTATTAAATGCAAACAAAATACAAACAGATGTACATTCTCATTTACCCCAGTACTTGAGGGGAGAAAAAGCAAGCCAACACCACAATACATATTTTCTCTCTTGGCATAGGAAAGAGCAGGGTTGTCTTTGCCTCTCAGACGGCAAGATTTTGTGGGTATTTGAAAAGACTGGCTGAAGGAGGAACCTTTAGCAGAGGTCTGATTATGAAAAGATTATTTCTGAGTGCTTTTTAGGGTGTCTGATTTAGAGATGGAATCATCTCTGTTGCTGTAATCATGGCTTATTGGCAATGCAGATAATTAAAATTTTTTTTAAAATTTTTAAAGATATGTATTTTAGATAGATGTGTCTCTGTCTGTCTGTCTGTCTGTCTGTCTCCCTCAAAATTTGTGATAATTTTGGCTATTTCAAACTGTAGGTTGTTTAATAGGTGGTCCTTAAATGAGATTGGTTATGTGATATATAATGAAATTCTGAGTTGCACCTGATTAAAAAATGTGGGCACCACCTTTAAGCAAAATTGTAGCATCAAGCAAATGCTTTTATGTCATCCTTATGGGGATAACATCCCAGGAATCCAGTCTGTGGTCTGTTTGATGTAGGGAGAGTACAGGATCTGCTGAGGCTGCTGAAAACCCATAAGTAGTGTTGGGATCTGAAAGACATTTCCAGGCAAAACTTGTTCTGCCTTCCAGTAAGCAGTAATTTTCAATGACCAGATTTGTGTTAGAGCACTGTGTATGAGATCCAGGTATAGACAGATTCAGTGTTAAATGATCATCTTGCTGTGGCTTGCTTTGAAATGAAGCAAAGAGCAGTGCATTAGCTTGTCCAAATAAGATACCTTAGAAAATGAAAACAGTGCTGAGAGAAACTTTTAAGGCATGTGCTTTAACTTTCCTGCACTTAATTTTAAGAAAGTGTTTTGTAACTGCAAACAGTTCAGTTATTATTTCATTTCATTCAGATTTTGATTCAAAGTGGTTGCTGATTTTGGTTGCCTAATTTGCTGCATTAAGATATCCGTGTTCTATTCAGTCTTACCTTCATACAATCTCAGTAAGGGCTCAGTATGAGCACAGAAATGAGCTCACTGCTAGATAACAATATAATATGATAAGGTGACACTTTTTAAAAATAATAAATTCTCTTTTTCCTTGGAGAGAAAAGGAATGGAGAAGGTGTTTGCCTTCTTCCTTCTTGTCTCCTGAAAAGACCATTAAGTCAGGATATATTATGGCTTCTCTTTTAATTTGGAGAAGTATCTTTTTCTAATATGCATTAGTTATCTTTCTTGCCTAAGAACTGGGTACTTGAGGCCTGATCCAACATCCATTGCTGTAAATGAAAAGCCTTCTCCAACTGTAAATACTGAATTGTTGTTTGCCTGGTTTTGACAAGACTTTCCCATCAATAGAGTGAATTCAGAGCCTGATTCACAGTCATGCTCAGCATAATAAGTTTCTTCTTTTTTGCTCTAAATGTGTCAGTTTTGAGTATCTCCCTTTTAAAAGGAAGTTCGAGATTTTAATTTATTCACAGAACAAATGTTCTTCCCTTAGATCTTCACTTTCTGTAAGTCTATAACAGAAATAGTTACAAAACCACCTGAAGCATCCATTCATATAGCTAGAAACAGTTTATGGGGACACTGAAAGACACTGATGTTATCTTTTTAATATTGTAAGGAATAATCCTATTAAAGAAGAAACAAGGAAAACTGTTATGCCCACAAGGCAGAATTATCCAAAGTTGATTGGAGAAGCTCAGGTTACTCTACAAAGCCCAAGCTGTGTGCTGGCCTATCTTTCCATCAGGGCTCGGTGAATGAACAATCATTTGTGGATTCTGCTCATCTCTCTTTGCGAACTTTGTTCAGTGGAATTAGATACAACTTTGACAAATTAGAAGTGCCCCTTAGCCCCACTGTCCCTGCCACAGCACAGTCTGCCAATTGTGCCTGGTTTTCTGAAGTTGGGCTGCATCAGAGCCCTCAATGGCAGGCCTTCCATAAAGCTACACTTTTTAATAAGGGAATCTGTCAGCACTGGCTTCACCAGCCTTGCAACCTTCTCTTAATCCACAGTGCAAAGTGCCTTCCCTTTGCCTTCCCTCTGTTGTGACTTGGACTCTGAAATAAATATCCCCTTTGTTTACAATATGCCTGCAACAAAATTAACCTTTGGGATTAATTGCAACAGAGAAGTGGTCTGTGTTTCATCTTTCCTCACAGTGCAGGTTTGGGAATAAGTAAAACTCAGCCAGCTGCCTAACCAATGTCTGTTACTTCTGTTGCTGAATCCCTGGTTTTGCTCACAGTTTCTTAAAAGATGGTACTGGTTACTGAGCTTTTTATATTTTCAAAAAAGTTGATGGAAATTTCAAGTAGTGACCTTTGGGACCAATATATCTGCAGTTGACTTGGTGAGGAGGGAGAGTGGGACTAAGCAATATGTTCCAGCTCTGCATAAAATCTGCTAGTGACTGGTTTTTGGTTCAGCACAGAAAACCAGGACTGCTGGACAAGGTGCTACCTCTGATTTATACTACTCAGTTATAGCAAGAGAATTGCTCTGCCAAAGGGTTTTCTACTCTGTATCTCAGCTTAGTTTTTTTCTTTCTTTGCTTCCTTCTTGTAAAGGGTATTTGCTAAAGCTGTCCTATTGGTATGACTGGAAATTAGCAGCACATTCTGTCTCAGAATTGAAAGTCACAAGTTCTTTTCTATGACCTGTCATTTCTTTTGTGCCCACCCTGCTTGTGCCGATGTGGAGGAGCTTGTGGTTTCAAAGATGTTGGGAAGTTGCTTTATGGCCCTTGTCTGAACCTGTTTGCTGAGATGGATTCTTGCTGCATGTGAAGTAATGAAATTTCAGCATCTGCTTACTGGGTCTGTAGGGACTGGCCTGAGACAGGTCCTTCTGTATGGGCGACCAACCCCCCCAGCTTTATTAGCAAAACAAACACTTATGCATTGCCTTTGACTCGTGATATTTTCACAAACTGGGGGACTATGATGTCCCTTGATCACTTACTAGAAGTCATAAGATGAACTTGTTGCTTTCTTCAGAAAACATCATCACTGAATGCTCTCACTGCCACTGAGAATATAACTGCTCTGTATAGCCAGCTGTCAATTTAGCTTTGAAAGAAAATCAGTGTTATCTGCATTCTGTGTATATCTGTACATGTGCCTCCCCCTTATTTAATACAACAGTTTTGTCCATTCTTAATCCTGTGTGAAATAAGAGCTTTAAATTCAGAAGTAACTAACTTTCCCCAGTGTTGGGGAAAATAAGACACTGGATAGGGAAGAGTCACACTAACAGAGCATTTATTGGATGCATGGTTTCAATGGCATGGTTTCAGTGTGTGTTCACAAGTTATTTAACACCAGAGAATCCACACAGGAAGGAATCTCATAATACTCTGCTGCCAGAAAACTTTCAGACTCTTGTGCTGTCTTAGACACAGAAGTCGATCAACCACAAGAACCAAATAAAAAAGAAACCAGACTTCATTAGTTTCAATCCTCATGGCACTATTTCTTTCATTTATGGTTGCTCTGGAAGCGGAGATGGCTTTCCAGTGATGCATGTGCTCCACGCCTCCATCACCTCGGGGTTAGCACTGATTGCTTGGGGCTGCTCTTGCAAAGGACTTCAGTGAGTACTGCCTGCAGCAACCTTTCTCTTGAAGGTCACCTATTATTAGCCCATAAATCTTGAGCCTTGTGCTTTGTTCTGGCTACCTGTTTATTTCAGAATATAATTCAAGATGTTGGTTATAATCTTATTAAACCCTTAAAGGCTTGGGACAAGGTTAGCTAAGAAAATTGCTTCTCCCTCCCACCCCCGCTTCATGCCTTATCATGGGAATAATCTGTTGGGTTCCTGTGATTATTCTCCCTGCAGTCAACAACATAGCTTTGCTGGAGAAGCAGAGTGTGTGCCTCTGAAACATGCCTCCAGCAGCCTGAAAAAATCCAGGTTTGCTGAATGCAATTCGAGGCGAACAACTTCCATTAACATTTTGAAATTTCCTTGGATATTTTTTCTGCAGAAGGATCAGGAGACTCTCTTCTCTGGTGATGTACATCATCATCATCATCATCATCATCATCATCATCATCACCATCTCTGGTATTTGCTGATTTGCTGTATTGCTGCTGAGTGCCCCACTGTTGTGGTGTATGATTTTTCAAAAACGTAATGGATAAAAGCTCCAGTGTTAATACTTGTTGTTTTGCAATGAAACATGGCAGAAGAGATCACGCTCTATGACTGGTCATGCTGCAGCTAGGGAAACCTGGAGCAGTGAAGCCTGAGAACTGAGCTCCAGAGACAGCTGGAGTGATTGGGATAGGTCAGGGGAAAATGCCAGGGGATTGATGAGCCTCTTGGTGAGGTGCTAGAGGCCAAGAAGGGCATGATAAGAAATTAAAGCAGTGGGACAGTGAGAGGAGGCAAGAAGTGGCTGCAGAGCCTCCCTTGGAAGCTCCTTTGAGGATATTGTTAAGAGAAATTTCACTGCAAGTCTTAAAGGGGGGTGGGAAATACCTTTTTTTTTTTTTTATGGTGCAAACGTTTCATCTGATGTAAAACCTTCAAGGTCATTTATGTCAGCTCTTGTACACTTAAAGAAAAAAGTGCATAAAATATGCATAAAATACTGGTACAATGTGTACTAAAAGACACAATACTTGCTAGATTTCTCATTTTGGGGGTTTTTACATATATTTACCTCCTCACAATTGATCTTCCTGCATCAGTAGTCACCTTTCTGTGGCTCTTTCACTGTTAAGCTCTTTGTACCACACCTGTTTGATTGGCTTGTGTTGGACTGCTGTTGGAAAGGAAATTAATAACAATATTTTAAATTTTATAAAGAAAAACGTTATATCCATCCCACTCCCCTTGTGTGCAATCTGATCTTAAAGGTGTCACAGAAATTTATATTATAGATACAGACTTCACATCATTGTGTGGTCTAGATTTGCATGCCACAAGTTCTGTAATACCTGGAGCTAGCAAGGCAGAGTCAGCAACAGCCTTTCAGTGTATGGCCAGCCAGAGAATGATAGTGCTTGCAATAATTTTTGATCTTTTAAAGTATTTGTTTTTCTTCTTCATTAGGACAGAGGCAATGGCACTTGAGCATTTCACAGGAGGTAATTTTGTGGAAGAAGTCAAGTTTATGATTTTTTTTCTCCTTCCCAGTGACAGAACAGTCCAGCCCAGGCCTCAGAGATCTTCCTTTTGAAAACTTTGCTGAAATAGATATCCCTGTGAAATGTTCCCACACGATCAGCATTTTTTGATCAAAAGAAATATTTTGCTAAGAATTGTTCCAGTCAGTTCCCTTCTTGAATGTCTTAACTGTGTTAATTCAAGTCAGTTTTCCACAGCAGGCAGCAAGCTACCTGTGATGCAGGCTCTGCTCCTGCAGGCTTCTTCTTTCTTCAGAGCAGCATCAAGAGCAATCTCTTATTATACTTAGAGGGGACGAATTTATTGTTCCCTTATTCAATCAAATTATATAAATGAAATAGTGGTGATAATTCTAGCTCATCAATAAAAATACGTTTACTCATTATCTATGCCAGACTGAAGACATAATTAAACTATACAGAGGAGCTTGAAGTGATGTTAGCATTTCAATACAGCGAAGTAGAAATATTCATGAAAGGTCAAATCATGATTTGCAATTTTACTGAGGTCATTGCAGAGCTTCTGATGATATTACCTTCACTTAAGAAAATAATAATAAGCCATGCTTAAGTTCAGCTAAAACCTAGTGGGATGCTGGCAATCAAACCTGCAAGCCCTTGCAAAGAGGCTGTTAACAACTAAAATTGAATCAGTGCTTAAGCAAAACCTGCAGAGTTACTCCTGCTTTTCTAAATATTCTGCTGATGGGGCTTTGATTCACTTTTGATGTTCATTAGATCAGTTTCAGATAACCATGAGTGTTGAAGTTGCATCAAATTAGAAGTTCTGTGTGACATTTTAATGAGAAACTGGTGTGAAACTTGACTATATTGACCAAAGACTTGCTTGGAGAAGCGGGCTTTGTTCTATTGAGAGATGTAAAGTAGGAACTTGAAGAGTGCAAAATCCTTGAGCATGAAGGAAGATGCTCCCAGTGAGTTCAAATCAGGTTTCACATGACTGTCGTGTTGAATAGGCTTTTGGCTTTTTGGCTTTTTGGCTTTTTGGCTCCAGGGTTTTTCAATCAGGAACATCAGTGTCCTTAATAGGTAACTGGCAGTTCAGCCCAGTGAGCTGAAACTGTCTGGGAGAAGACTTGGATAAACCTACCAAGACAAATTGCTCCTGCTCTCGGTCAATGCACTGCATAAGGTGATTTTGGGGGCTTATGCAGAAACTTGGAAACCAGTGGGCTTTGTGCTCAGTACTAGCTGTGCATTGGCTAGGTGATGTATTTGGAAAGGCCAGCTACAGCTGTGTTCCCCATTGAAATGAGTGAAAATAAAGGCACTGACAATATGAAAAATATAAGAAAACCAAAACCATAAAAAACTTTGAGATTGTGTTCTGTTATATATGTCATCGTACCGACCTAAATTTATATGTGCAACAAAAAGGATCTTTTAATACTGTAGATGTACTCTGTGGGGACTAAGCCTTCTCGATTTACATGATATCAGGGAAGGTAGTGATAAGTGCTTTTCATGATGACACCTTCAGATCATACTGACTAGGAGCTCCAGAGGAAATTTGGCTCTGGTGCTGTCCCTGTGAGTGACTCTACGCAGTATTTTCCTGGCAGTGCTGACAGTTTGGATTATATTTAACCCAAATACTGTTGGTTTTATTTGCATGGTTATTTTTAACCTGCTGAATTCTCTGGCCAGCTCTGTAACAACCATGTGGAAACAAGTTATCTCAGACAAGTGCTGCCACAAAAAGTCACAGAGTGTCAGGGCGCTGCTTCAAACCACCAAAAGAAATGCAATGTGCTGTGTGCACCTAACCAAATGGAATGGTTGTGTGCTTAGAGATAGAGCTCTTTCAGGTTCCCAAACCTGCTGGCTTGTCCCTGCTCTCTGCTGTCCCTCTTCACTAACCAACACGTTATGCTGCGTCCTCTCAGGAAACTGATACAGCCTTTAAAAACATAATTTTGTAAACTGGAGAGTTTCTCATGAGTCTACAGCATAAGGGAGAGTGGGTTTATACCTGCCACACCTTGGAGGGGAGGAGGCTCTAGCTGTTGTGCTGTGTCCTGTCTACAGCTCTTCATGTGCCCTTGGGGTAGGATTCTCAATCTGCAGTTGCTTTTTCTTTTCCTTCCTTCCATCTTGTCTTTTTGCAATCCAGACAAACTATTGGAAATGAGGCTTCTCTCTCTAAAACATGAAGTAGTCCTCAGCAATAAGCAACACCCAAGGATTGTGTAAAATGGAGAGCTTTGCCCCTGCAGAAGGAGAGTAGAAAAGCATTTCCTTGCAGATGCAATGTCCATCTCATAGTCAAGTGTCTGTGCTGTGACTGACTTGTGTGCTAAATCTTTTCCTAGTTCAGATGGTTTACTCCTGGGAAAAAAAGTGCCTCTCTGAGCCAAGGACCAGGCAGTGTAAGAGGGGGCAAGTACAGCAGAGGTGAGTGCTGCTACACTGAAAAGATGATGATTAGGATTGTGTTTATGGGAAAATTTGGGGAAATTCTCAGATCTGATCTCTCTGCCTTTGAACTTTTGATTATTCTTCAGCAAGGAAAAAATGTCCTACTGGTCTATATGTTTCATTTTTTTTTTTTTTTT
>VXBI01006482.1:102862-208883 GCA_013397375.1 Toxostoma redivivum
CTTTCCCCCCCCCCCACCCTTTATTTTAGCAGCCAAGTGCTGGGTAAGAGAAATGTAACTTCTTTTCTTTTTCCAAGAGATGGCATCTGATGTGTGTGTGCCATTGTATTTCTCTTATTTACAATTATTGAGCTAAAATGCAACAGAAGTTTATAAGAGGTTAGAATTGAATTCTTTGGTAAATATACTGAATGAATCCCATACATTTTCAAGTGCTTTAAATGCTTCTCAATGTAAAAAGTGAATTTGTTTCAGGTAGACAGAATAATCCAGTCCTGGGATTTACTGGTTAGAGGTAAAAAAAGCTAACAAAATCTTTAGCGCAGTCAGACAGGTAGCAGAGTCCCAAAGCCTCTTAATACACATAACCTAAAATGAATTACTTTCATTTCTGGTTAAGCCCCTGAATACTTGTATAAATGCTTGAAAAGAAATGAAAAAATATTGAAGAAACAGAACATTTCTATTTCTCCCTGTGAAAGATCTTTAACTGAAGGGGAATGCATTCCTGCCAGGCAGCATGTAGAAGTAAGCTTGTGTGTGGTAATTCCTTTACATTCACAGCCAATAGCTTGCAGACCCAAGGGATGAAATGGTATTTTAATCTTTGTTCCCTATAACCCCTCTGCATACTAACTCTGTGTTTGAATGCCTAGAAGTGTGCTGTTCCAAGTCAAAATCAGGTAGTTCTGTGGAAACTTGTGTGAGGAGTCCCACGTGAAAGCGTTAAATGGTACTTCCAAAAAAATTATTGTTATAATTTTATTATTATAGTTTTTCAACATAGTGGTTTAGAGTTCATGAAAGGCAGTGAATCAACTCTATTTTGGAGGCAGAGACTCTATCAGCTCCTCAGCATCCGCTCTCTGTCCAGTCCACCCATTTATTGCAGCAGGAATACCTTTCCAAGAATGAAAAGTCTCAAGGATGTCCACGTATTTGCTCTCTCAGCACAGACAATGTCTGTGAAGGAAGTGAAGGGATTCCATCTGGTATTATCTGCTGTTATTTTTACCTGCTCAGAAGGAGCTACTCAAGACTACCCAGCAAGCATCAGTTAGACGTCTTTTAAGTCACTGAAAATGTAGATTGAACTGGTCTCGGGGACTGTACAGCCCTGTGCCACATTTACACATTTAATCCATCCCCAGTGAAGCTTTTTGTAGAGACAAGAGGATCACTACTCATTTACTCCATCAAGATGCAAAGATCCCATGTGTCAGATGATGCAATAAACATGGTTGGCATTTCCCCACATTCCAAGGAGCAAGAGGAAGGCAAGAGGAGCAGCTGTGCAAAAGTGTGGGCATGTTTATCTCCCAGTGTTAGACGGAATAAAATTGCTCTGCAATTGAGGTAGAGAAGTAGCTTTTTTCCTAAAGTCTGACCACCTCTGGAGTTTTAGCTGTCTTTGTTGAATATGTGTGGATCCTCAGGTCCTAACTCAGGTGCCTGCAGTTGGTAGTAACTCTCATGAGTGTAAATTGCGCACAAAGTCCATGTTAGAGCCAGGTGCTGTACCAAGTCTCCCAAGCCTTAGTGCATTAGTAGCTGGCTGCTCTTTTATAACTACCCTTACACTGAGGTGAGCTGTCATCTGAATGAATAACTGGAGTTCATTTCTCACAACTGGACGTAGTTTCTGTCCAATATTTTCAGTCTCCTAGGCTAAAGATGTGCAAAGTTTTATATACTGCTGCTCATGACAGACTGACTACTTGGGTTGCTTTGATATTCAAAATAGATGAAAAGCAGCTCAACAGTTTTTGCAGTTTCCTCATCACTGCAGGGCTGGGCTAAAGTATTCTAGGCTTCAGGCAATAAGTTATGTCAAGCCATATCATGAGCCAAACTCACCTTGAAGGGCAGGAGTGAACACGTGACTAACTTCAGTGAAGACATAGTTTGACCCAGAACATATTTGGGATTGTTTTAATCTCTCCTGTTTCATTTTGTGTCCTCCTTCTTTCTCCATGGTTGTACAGAACAGAGATGAACTATAGAAAGCTTCTAAACTCATCAAAAAAAGAGATTAAGTGGATTTTTGAAAAATGATGTGGTTAGGAGGGGGTAGAAGACAGGATCAGAATGGATCAGAATGTTACCTGATGCATGAGCACTTTGCTGTTGCTGGAGTTTTAGCCTGTCATTCATTGTTGAAGTGTTCAGTGACTCAGTGTTTTGTCTGAATATATGAATAAAACTAGGACAATATTTTATGAGGGACTTGGGATGGAGATGAATTCTTTAGCATGTACACTAAGTAGTTTTAGGCTTGGAAGTTCAGCTTGCAGAAGGAGCATGAACCTCCTGAGAGGTAATAGATGGAATAAATTGTGACCCTTCTGAATGGGTGCTCTATAGAATGAGTGGATTTGCATGGGACACCTCACCTCCTAGATCCTTGTGGATATTTCCTTTGTTGCTATGAAAATGAGTCCAAGCCTACATAAATAATCTTCTCAACTGACCTGCTGAACACTAAGTACAAGCTCTTGTATAAGCACATGGATAAACTCTTCCTTGGAGGCTGCTTAATAAAGGTTCTTATGTGAGTGCCAGTATCCAACTGACAGGAAGTGAGAATCTTAACCTGTATATCAGGGTAAAAAATATTCAAGAAAACTCTTCACATAAAACATTTTTTAAAAAACATTGTTTAGTCTTGAAGGGCAAAGAGGGCTTCTCCATTGACTCAGATGGCAACAATCCCTCAGTCTTTAGGGAGCATTGCCAAGAATGTCCTGAAATACCACTCCCACTGCATTATGGAGAGGGATTTGCAGCACTGTGATGCCATGGTGAAGACTGCTTCCTCTTACTGTCCCCTGGAAGCCAAGATTGTGAAGAAACTAGGCAGAAATCTCAATTTGGGTCAAATGACCTGTGTAATTTTAATATTTACAATAGATTGTAGAAAACTATATACTAATTACTTTATATTTCCTTAACTTGGAGACAGCCAAAGAGTATTTGTATTTGAAATATGGCATGAAATATTCCCAATAGTTGTTCTAAATAAACACTAGTGTTTGCATTACCTTTTCACCTGTAGCAGATTATAGTGCTCCTTAGTCATTGGCTGTGACTGAAACCAAGATCAATCTCTATAATTCTACAAACCATTATATAAATATATTCTGACTGTTTTTATACATTAATCACAGAAGATTATGAAGGACATGCCTTACTGTGCATATTTCTTACAAGCAAAATAGAACTGTCTGCAATTCTCATTGCAAAATTATGGAATGGACTGAATCATTAAAATAACATACAGGAAAATATGCTATTTCAGGACAGCTGTTCAGTATTTTTGGACAGCTGACACTTTTTTGTTTTTACAAAAATAAAGCATGAGATTTTTTTTTTTTACTAGAAATAATGAGCTAGATTCATTAAAGGGATAATTTCAATTAGCAAAATAGATCATTTCCTTTCTTCCCAAATCTTGCTGAGCAAGCAACATTTCTTATTGCTATTCCTTAGAACTTTTTTTTGAGTTTCCACATTCAGGCCCAGCAAAAATATCCCATTTTCAGACATAAATTGTAAAGAAGAAGGAAAAAAGCTTGCTACAGTTGTAGAACCATATGCTGTGACTCTCTGAATTCTCTCAATCCATCACTTCAGACACTACCATGGTGGCTGGACAGCAATCTGTGTAGTGGAGGGAACCTTGCTGGTATTACAAGCAACTTGTGCACTGTCATACAGTGTGTGGAGAAAGTCAGGAATGGACACCATGAGCATAAATCATTGTGGTTCAGGTTAGAATCTATCCTCTAGCAAGTGAAATTTTAAAAATTTATTAATCTGTGAGAATTTATGCTCATTAGAATAATTTCTTGAGGGTGTAAATTTTGTGCTTAGTTAGACATGGTCATGAGGGACTTAGATCTTAAGGGATGTATTCAGACACAGTTTGACTGTTTATATTGTTGTTTTGGTGAAGATATTTGGTGTGTTGATGTATCTGTTTTACTCCCATTCTCTGTCACATTTTAGAGATATTTTTCATTCAGACAAGGGAGAAGGATTCCATTTGTGCAAAAGAGAGGGAGGATGGCAAATGGAATTCCTGAAGATAGAACTGCTTAGAAATGGGCTTCTGCAATCTAAGAGGGACCATCAGTTAAGAGGGTCAAAACTTATTCTTGCAGAAATTTTGTCACCTTAGATCTATACAAAAGTGGTGTCAGTTTTTTTGCCATGTAATTGTATCTACTGTTACAAGGGTATAATCTCTTGATTGAACTGTTTGTGAATATACAAATCATATTTGGGGGGGGGAGGAGGTAAGGAAAGAGAAGAATGAGACCTGAAATGTAGAATTGAAAGGCCTGAGAGCAACAAGGTACAGCAATTTCCCCCTGTGGGCCAGTAGTGCGTTCTCCTTCTCTCCCTCTCCTTCTTTCCCTCTTTCACTTGCCACCTGATCATTACCTCAGCCAGCAGAATTATGCTGCACTGCATTGCTGTACTGTCAACAGTTTGTGGGACATTATGATTACCACAGTGCTTTTATGAACTAAATCTTGGAAACTGCAGTCCATGTCTGTTACTGGAATGTGCCTCACACAGCTTCTAATAAAATGCTTTCAGAATCAGATAATTAAGCAGTATGAAAATGCATGTTTAAAGAGAAAAGCACATGCAAGGTTGTTTTCTTGATTCCCAATTCTGTAAGGTAATAAATGTGTCTAAGTACCCCCTGCTCCCTCCAGGTCATGGGAAGTTGAGGGTACTCAGCACCTTTGAATATCTGGCTTTAGCAGCCTGGGTAGCACATTGCACGATTCCTTCACAGGGTTGTTCATAATGTTATCGTGGTACTTGGACAGGGACACTTGTACAGAAGTTCTTGACAAGTCTGGGTTTTTTTTGTTTTGTTTTGGTGTTTTTTTGTTGTGTTTTTTTTTTTCCCTTTAGGAAAGCCCATTGAAGGTTTATAGTCAAATTCTTCAATGGCAAAAAAGCTTCCCATCTTTCAAGTAGTTGGAAGGTGAATCCTACCAAGTGCCTCTGATTTTTTGGTTTGGCACTCAATTTTATAATAAAACCTTTGCAGAAACGGAGCCCTCCTTTGGTCAGTGCTCTTTTTCATCTCACCAGAGGCCTCCCTATTCTTTGAAGGTTATAAGTACAAAGCAGGAATATGGATAAAGGCTGAGGGATAAGTCTTGATATTACTAATGATGGATATGTAGAGAACAGAAGATTTGAGTGTTATTGCCATAAGAGAATAGAAAACCTTGTAATTTCATGACTTTCAGACAACCAACATTTTTTTTTTTGCACAGCAGTGTCCTCTGTTAGTTAAGGTATGGTAAATGTAGACCTCTGGAATCTAAGCATTGCAGGAAAAAGGGTGGGAACAACTTAAGCACAATAGGAGAAAGTCGTGTCTGGTGTGGGTGATAACGTTTGAGGAACACTCAAGATAAAATTGTAGAGTGTAAATCTTGACTCTAAATCTTACACAAAGCAGGGATGAAGAAGAAAATTATAGAGGGGTGAAAATAATATAGACCAGTTGTGGTGCACCCTCCTGGGCCTGGAAGGCAAATAAAAATAAACCTTGTTACACAGCAGCCTTTCCAGTAAAAAAGGTGAACGCAGGAGCCTCTCTTCACCCATTTGTTCTACCATTTACTGCTTTCTCCAGAGCAAAACCATGCTATGGTGAAGTTGAATGTGACTTTGCAGATGTCTTAGGTTGATTTGCCTTGTTCATGAGACAGTATCAGTGTCAGACACAAACTAGAGGAATAAGATAAAGAAACTGCGTGACGAAAACTAATGTCTGGTGAAAATAATGGGCTTGCCTGAAGGGGACTTTGTGGTGTTGGCACTAGTCCTGGCCATAATCTTGTCTGATACTGTAGTTTTCTTGCCTTTGTACTAAGGTCCTTTTTCTGTGTGGCTCAAAAGACACAGATCCCTTTGAAAGGTGTCCAAGCACATCTGTAGGTGGTGTCCAAAATAAGCTATATTGATGGGCAATTCTTTGACTACCTGTCAGAATTACTAGAATTTACCACTTATTACTACGTGGGTGAATCACAGTCCAAAGCCATTACAAGTTATTTAGGTATAAATTCTTAATATTAACCATGAGCAAAAAGTACTATCTGATACTTGTTTCTTAAACCATTCACTTGAAAATAATATTAGCTTCTTTTACTAACTGTAAGCCCCACTCACAACCAGCCATTTGGTGTGGTTAAAGTACTTTGCTGGAGCATATGAAGATGTTTTTTCTTAGAGGGATTTTATTAGAAAATGTCTTTCTGGCATGGGTTATATTCAGCATCAATTTATTATCTGCCATATTCCCATCAGAAGGGTAGGATGAGTGGAAGGACCCCACTAATCCATCTAAACCAATAATACATTTTTAGCCTTAAAATCTAATGATCTAATTCAGTGCTTTGTCCTTGTGATCTGAAAACTTCTGCAAAGACATTTTTCTCTTGTAAAACTGTTTTTTCCCACCTGGATGTCCTTGTGTCAGGCTTTAAAGCCTAAGGCTGCCACGCCAGATGAGAGCTGCAGATTGCAACCTTGGCCTGTCCTGGATGTTTTTTTGTGTCTGACTCTTGACTTGTCCTGAGCAAGACACCCATCATGTTGCAGAGGATTCCCAGCTTCAGCATGTCAGATGGTGCCAGTTATAATTACAGTCCCTAAAGTCCCCACCAAAGGGGTTAAAAGGAGATGCTGTAAACTTGGACAACCTCACTACTATTTCTGAGGACTAGATTTATTCTCTGGACTACTTCAGTCTCCCTCCAGAGAGTTCATTGTATAAGTCAGTATGACAGATTTATCCATGCTCACAGAGATGGTGGCTGTTTTCTCACTAGGCAGGTGGAAGGAGAAAGCAGCGTAAAGGCAGCTGCCAGCTGAGAGGTCACAGTTGAACTCATGCCATGAAATGGTCATAAATTATAAATCTTCCAAAGAGTTACAGCTTCTGCTCTTATTTCTGTCTTGTCCTAAATTTCTCAGTTGAACTTCTATTTATTTTTGGTGTGTTATTATTGTCTGCAAAGGTTGCCAAGTGATAGCTGGGCAGAGTTTCACCCAAAGAGCACAGCCCCTGGCCACTGGTCACTGACATTTCACTGAATCCTTGCTTGTGTACTCCCATGCCTGCACTCTGCATATCTGATCCATGCAATTGTGCTTGGTATCAACTGATTTTACTTTCATGGCCTTAGTTTATGCTCTGATTTGGAGTATTATCAAAGCTATCCCCAGGCAAGTAAAGCCAGTTACTCAGGGGTAATTTGGGAAGTGCTGTAGATGATGAGACTGGATATGTTCATTGGAAGTCCATACCAACCCTTGAAGTGGCTCAAAGGTCTGTGCTTGATGTCAGTGGGATCAGGTCCTGCGGGCATAATCTTGCACAGGGAAAAAATGTTTCTGCATGATTCAGAGCTCTGAAATCATGTTGCTAGGTGTGGAAGGAAGCATGTAGAGGCTGGATTTCAACTAGTAAAGATCAGTGGAGCTCCTTTGAGGAACTGGCACTCAGCACCTTGCCTGATCATGCTCATCAATCAGCAATTTTTTTTTCTGGTAGCATCTGTGCATATCCTTCAGTATTGACCCCTTTTGAGTGCTTGCAGACTGAGTTTAGAGTAACCATTCTAAACTTCTACGAATAGCAGCTGCCCCATTGCTTCTCCAAGTATTGTCTATTCTTAGTGTAGCCAAATTCCCCATAAATCCTTTTAGGGCCTGACTTCTTAGCTTAAATGAGTGTCATTGACACCATCTCCCTCCAACATTAGTCCCTCTGCTGCTGTTTGCTATTTCCATTTGTATGATATACATGCTGTAGGCCAAGTTTAATTACTGTTTCTTCACTGGAGCAGAAACACGTAGGGATGTTCGTGAGGAATTCCGCTGGCATCGATGGAAGAGTCACATGCTTAAAGCTGAGCTGGTGTGTGTGGGACCAAGTCCTTTAAGATTTGTCATTTTTATGGACCAAAGTCTCTGATTTTTCATTTTCTTAGATCTCCTTAAAAGGTAGTTCAAAGGTAGAAGCACACACTGGGAGCAGTACCAAGTGCTGCAGCTGCAACAGGGGATTTGAGATACGCTGTGGGGAGGTGTGGTGGCCACACTCCCCAGAAGTGTTCCTCAGGAACATTCCTTCACAGACACCCTTTCTGTCACAGGCTGACTTGGCAAAAAGCAGGTGGTGGAAAGGAAACCAGGCATCTAAGAAGGAAGCAAAGAAGACTGGCCTTTTTATTGCTAGTAAAATTTCCTTTACTGCCAAAAGGTCTTTGAAGCAAAAATACCAGCTTGCTGGGCGGCATCCACAACCTGATTTTAGCTTTAACCATATGGCAACACAGTGTCAGATTTCTCCCAGCACGTACAGCTTCTCACCAAGTGCTTTCCAGGTTCTAAGCATCTACAGTATTTCTTCCTCTCTCCCTTGGATTTTGGGATACAACAAGTTTGTTCTCACAAATTTTTTTCCCAACATTCCACTTTCTTAATCACCAGCACTAGTATGATCTTGATTTCCTCAAGCACTTCTCTTTCTCCTCTGGGAAATTTATGTCTTTTTCTGGCATCTGTCCCCTCTCCTCTCTGCACACTCAGGCGAAGAATTAATTTCATTTTTTTTCCCCTTAAACAATGCCCTTACTACTTGTGTCAATAAATTACCTTTGCCATTTTTAAGAGGCCCTTCTGTCTCCTTCACTGCCCTCTCCTTCTGTATGTACTTCAAAAATGTCTTATTTATCTTAACCCCTGCTGTGATCTTTCTCTGTTCAGTTCTCCATCTTTGCCTTTCTCAACATTTTTTAAGCCAACTGTGCCCCCTGAGCTTTACACTCCACTGATGGGCTCTATTATATTATAGAGAAATTTTTTCCAGAAGTTATTTTCTTAATTATAATTAATCCCACTGAATCATGGGATTCACTGCAAGCACCTTTTTTAGTACTACCCCTACTTATTTGAAATTAGCAGTGTATGCTTACGTTTTCCTATTTGCCATTCTGTCTGCCTTTTTTCATACTTGGTAAAACAAAATTTAGATCATCCATCTATTATTTTTTATAATTTTTAGGGTTAATTTTTCTGTTCAGTCATTAATTGTAAACTTCATTTCATTACAAATACTGTTATTTAGCAGTTTTTCCATTCAGACCTCAATCTGCCAGTCATTTGAATGGTGCTTTAATGTGTAAAGGAGGGTGCATTGATAATAGATTATCTTCTTGTGTGCCTCAGATACCAAAAAAGTATTTTTTAAGATTTAAAATTTCCCTTTTTTTCTCTATGCAGTACCAGGAAGAGTAGGACTCTGACCCCACAGGGAAGACTGAAGGTGCAATTGGAGTGAAAACACTAGTCAGGAATATTGTCTTATTCTCCACATAGGACAGTCAATAGCTTTAAAACTGAATGCTTATGATAATGCAGTCTTACGGACTTCTACTTTCAAAGGGCAGGGTTATCCAAGGGAGCAGAGAGAGACAGGAAAAAAGTGATCTGTCCAAGGTTGCTGAGATCTGGCACCATGATGTAAGTCTGTGGAGGGCCAGTGCAGTGACCCAGCCTTTCAACTGGGGCAGTAAAGGAGAAGTTTCTGCAGTCAGTTTTCCAACTCTCAGTTAAGCTTGCCACTTCTCCCTGTATGCTAAGCAAGCACCTCTGCTTGTGTTTCCCAAGTGTATCCAGATTATTTGGGTTTGCACATGACCCTGTAATATTCCCTAAAGCCAAAGTCACCTGCCTGCCAAGCCTTTGAGAACTGAGTTCCATGTGAGATCCTGGTGACACACCTTTGCAGATATCATTTTGATTTTGAGTGTTTCCCCAGAAGGTCCTGCTGCAGCAGGCAAACATGTTCACACTTTACCTTCTATGACCTCAAATGGATTTTCTTCAAAGACCTAGATTTGATATGTAGTTATCTTTTGCCTTACTTCACAGAGTCACCATACCTTCTATTCTGATTCACTTTTAAAACTCTGGTATATTTCTCACCTCAGAGGAGGTGCAAATGATTGAGAGGCTTCGATCCTGAATTAAGGCAAAAGAAGGTTAAAAGAGGGTTTTTCCCAAGCTTTCTCAAATTTTCCAAATTGCTTGTGAAATACCATTGTGCTGTGTAACAGATTCACTGGTTAGCTTTGATGGCAGTGAAATCCATGGACATTTTATCAGGTTTTAAGTGTAACAGTCCTTTCACAAAAAGATTTATATATGTTAAATAACTTAATTTACAGTCAAAAAAGAAACAGCATCCAGAATAAGCACACATGGTTTCGCCCTTTACATTTGAAGAAACCATGACAGTAGATTCTCCAGTGTAATTTTAGCTGGGTGCTTGGTTTCAGCCTGGCTTTTCCCTGATGTCTCCCAGCCATGAGTCCCTCTGTGATGTAACAGCTCTTATGCTGCAGCCCCTGAGTCCAGACACAAGGCTTGGGCAGGGAGTGATGCTACACCAGGCAACAAGCAGCTGCTATTTTCAAAAGCTATACCAGGCATCTCAAAGCACTGTGGAGCAGAAGAGGCCAATAATAGTTTATACCTGAGGATTTTTCTTAAATCTCTTCCTCATTGTCTAAAAGAGACTTCTTGTGTGTGTCTGATCGGGAGTAAATAATTTCAGAATTCATTTGGGTTATTGCAACTGAAGTTCAGGAAAACATCCTGATCTGACAGGAGTGCTCATGTCTTGTGTATAAAAAGTTGGTTTTCTGGGGTTTTGGGTTTTTTTATTTTTTATTTTCATCTCCAGACAGTAATAAGGGAAACTTCCCCCCCCTTGTTCTGTGCATCCTGTCTTAGCATGTTTTAAACATCCCTTCAATTTCCATATGGTTGAAGAGATGCCAAAACCGAATTCAATCTCTCAGAAATCTTTTTTATCCTCTTTTTTATCCTCCTTTTTTTCAGCTACTTTGTATTTTTCCCCAGCCCATTTCCCCCTCCTCCACATTAGGCACTAGGTGATAATAAAACAAACTTCATGGTGGGCATCCAGGGACCATTTTACATTAAATATAAAATAATTCTCACATCCAAGAGAATTATAAAGAAATTAGACAAATACAAACCTACAAAGAGCTTGTTTTCCTTCTACAAAATAAAATTATTTACCTCTTCAATTTGCAAACAGCTGGCTGGTGTGACTATGCAGCTAAGCTGGGAGTAGCTGTAGTGTTATTTTGTTGGAATAATATCAAATTTCCTTCTATGCTTTGCATAGCTGTCACCCAGTGATATGATAGGTCCATGATTTACTGACCTACTAAAAGCACTTTCACTGGCTTGTCATAATAAACTTTACTTAAAACATTAAAACCTAAAACATCAACCAGCAGTTTAAACAGAGATGCCATACATATGCTTTCAAATTTAGTTAAGCTCTGGTGCAAATCCTAGAAATGAAGACCCCAGCATAAGTTTTCTAGGAGTTGTCATACTAGAATCTGTTGTGTTAAGTAGCAGGAATTATAAATAAAAATGCCTTGAAGTATGAAGCGCTGACAAGAAGGTTGGCTCTGTCTCAAACCCTCATCAATTTGGAAGGTCTTGCTGAGACCATGAAGCTGAACCCAGCTGTAGTAACTACAATAGATTTGAATTGCCAAAACTTGCTGGAATGTCTCCTCATAATGGCTGGTCCTGAACTTGTGTCCCGATGACTGTTTGGATTAGGACCGGTTTTTGTAAAGCCAGGGAAGCTGGCAATGACTGTGATATAGACCATGGCCCAGACCTTACATCAGTGGGACTATTCTCTCCTTGAAGATGAGTGTAGCTGGATTAATTTGTGGTCTAGTCAGCTGGGTTGTGCAGTAAGAAATAGTTCATTTAATCTGAAATAGACATCAGTGATGATCAAGAGGAATTCTCTTTCTAATTGAGTGTGTATATTAATGTTTTTCCAGGATCTCTGAGTTAAAATGGGTAGATCCACACTTGTTCCAGTTCTCTCCAGGATCAGAGTCCTGTGCAGCAGTGGCAGGGATTCACAGCATCACCCCACAGTGGTGTGCTAGAGTTGTTCACTGTTAGCTGCTTTCCCATCATGTTGTGTGGGCTGCACTGATCATGCAGTGCTGCTTGGCTTTCTCATCAGCTTTCCTGGAAGTCTACCTGAGCATCATTTGCCAAGCTGAAGAACTTAAAAGTTCTTTCTTAGTGATTCTCTTTCATTTCTAATTTGTGAGCAGTATTCTCAGTTTTAAAATCCATTAAACAATGTTGAAATCAAAGGTAGTTTCTCTCTAAGAATTACTTGTTTTACTAAATCCTCCTTATTGTCTTGAAAAAATATTAAATAATAGGGTGTCAAGGCATACTCTGTGTTTCTGTCTCACATTTAGAATTGCTTTCTTTAAATTCTTGCTCAATAATTTTAGTTTTATCATGCCATAACTGTCTTCAAGACTGAATATGCAGCTTTATGAATGATCCAGAAGATGCCTAGGGATTACTGTTTTAGTCATAGTAGTCCACAATTCAACATATGTCAGGTTTACAGGCCCTTTCGTGTTATCTGATCCATGGAATCCCATAGAGATTTCTTGAGACACTTTAAAACTGATGAGGAAATACTACAAGGAAAGTATGCAGGTAACAAATCAAGGATCCACAAATATTTTTTTCATCATGAGACTGCTTGAGGCTGGACATACATGTGTAAAACACTGGCGATGAAAAAATGACAGATGAATAGTCACTAAGCTGGAAGTATCAGGAAATACTAAGTTCAGTTTTCTCTGCCAGGAGGAAGGGGTGTTAAGATTAAATGGTTTCCATAAGAGGAAAAAGAAAAATGCAGCTAAACTCTCTACCATACAATAGTACTCTACATGCAGTATTTTCTTTGCCATATGCAAGTACGTAATGTAATATCAATAATTGTTTGTATCTGCAGTCCTTTTGTACTAGTTAAATGGGAAATAGATGATTTTCTGGAAGTATGTTTGCAGTGTTTTTGATTAGGACACTACAAACTAAAGTAGTCATTCATGGTTTAATTTTGTAAGACTGTCATTCTCCTTCATCATTTCCAGGCAATGATGATCAACCACCTCTTGCATGGGGATGCTCTGGCTAAAACCAATTTGCAACCCTGAATGAAATTAATGACATTTCCATTCTGGACAGATGTCCAAACAGATGCTGGGGAGAAGGTGATAGGGATAAGTGTGTGCAAAGCCTGATGGCAGGAAATACTACACATGACCTGCTAAAGCACGTTTTCTCCTTCAGTCAGACATGCACACACATTGCAGAGTATCCTTGGAGGGTGAGCTGTGTGTGCTGCTGGTGTGCACCTTCCTCAGGTAGCCTGTTTGGCAGATAAAGTTCCTTTATTCCTTCTGGACATAAAGGGCTTCCCTGGAGATAGCTAAAGAGCTCAACACCCACAGCTAGAAACCCATGGTTGGGTGGTGCAGATCTCTAACCACTACACCTTCCTTTTGGTAGTCCACCATCAAACATCTATCACAAGATCATTAAATATTCTCCATCCTCAAACTATCATCTTAATTAAGGAGGGTCATCAGAAAGACTCCTTTTGCCTGCTCTTATCTTGTCTCTCTTCATTCAGTCTCTTTCACAGGGCTCGGGTCGGCAGTAATGTTTTTATAAGAAAGGCATCATTTCATTCTGGGCATGGAGCCTAATTAATAGGAAATCTAAATTTCTCACCTGGAAACTTACTGTATTGAGATCCTTATGCTTCAGGCTTTCCATGGGCAGGGAGTGTGCTGACTTCTGTGGGAAAGAAGGGAAGGGAAGGGAAGGGAAAAAGATGGGAGGATGAGCATTTTATCAATTCTTATACCAAATAACTGGAGACATTATTTGATTTTTGAAAATGTCTTAAATTCACTTTTGGTCAATAGGAAAGAATTTTCAGATGGGTAAATAATAGAGTCAGTTTTTCCATCCAAGATTTTTTGTGCCCTAAACTCAGATGGAAAGGTGAAATACAGCTCACAGGTGTTCTTACCTGGGCAGTTGTAATCATATAGTTTGATTTAATGTCATACATCACATTAATATTTCTATTGTAGGAGGAAGAAAAAAAAAAGGCTGAGCAGCTTAGATTTAGAAAAATGTTACTGGAAAGATTACATTTTTCTCTCAGTGGGTGAAAATTAGCTTACTTTTACATGGTCAGAGGCACGGCCAGGTAAAATCTTGTCCATTGGACCACAGATTTTTACCTGGTACTGGATCTTTTGCCAGGGTTTCCAGATCTTATACTTGCTCTGCTCCTTGTTTAGCTGTGTTTGGTGAAACTGTAACTGTCATATGCTGCTAGAGAGGGGGATGTTCATTCATTTCCTTCCTTTCTTGGTTTTCATAGTAGAAGGATACTTGATTTTATAAAATGTAATTGCATTGACTGCTCTTGTTACCAGGATTGATTGTATTGACTTGAGTTGCATGTTGTTATGATTTCACACTCTTGATTTAAAATCTAGTTTTGCTCCTGTTTTTTTTTTCCCCTGCATTTTGAGATTATTTACAGTACATTTTGAGTTAAGGTTCTTCTGCATTTGATTTATCAACCACTGGAATTGCTCTGAAATGCTGTCAAAAGTATTCTGAGTACATGACAGTAACCACTAGAACCGATTGCTGTTGACCTCAGTCATGTCAACTATCATAACCTTCCCTCAGGTTAGAAGGTTGAAGCTGGGAAATACATTTCAGCTTCTTATTCCTGTGTGTCACGTCCTTATTGCAATCCATTTCAATTGTTCATTAGGGAATTGGGATAGCTGAGAATACCACAGTGAATAAATAATAGCAACTAGATGTCTGTAGAGAGTGATGCTGGTAGCAAAATGCAGGAGATGTGCCACTAAGCCCTTGAGGTGAAGGAAATTATGAAGATTTCATTTTAGATGTGGTGATGATGCATAAGTTATTTGTGGAAGTGTGTATTTACTTGAATAACATGAGAAGTGCATGTGAGGGTAGAGGCTGACATTTTTCAGACTTTGACACTTAGGTACTTAACCCTGTATATAGGTATGTGAAGGGATGTAGTATGATTTTAACACACATTTTTCAGTGTTCAGTAATGAATACTGAAATTATTGAAATCTGGGAGTACTTCCTACCTCTGAAAATTAGGCTACTTCTGTTTAGCTGCTCAAACATTGTTTTGCAAAATTATTTTCAAAGACATTTTAGAGAATGTAAGTAGGTGCCATGGCTTCTTAAAAACCTTTGCTTGAAGTGTCTGCTTTTAGCTATGTAGGTGGAATTGGAAAAATTATACACATTGTTGCAACTTTTCTCTTATTCAAGTTAGTTGGAGAATTACCACTGATTTCTGTGGAGCTGGATTCAGCTGATGAATGCATAAAAACCTGACTTTGAAATTGGACTTAAAAGCCACAATGTCTCTTTCTTTGAGAACACAGCTGATGCTGGATTTCAGGAACATTTACCCAGATTCCTCACAAAGAGAATATATAAAAGCCATTTATGTGGTTCCTCAGCAAAATAAAATGCTTTAGCAACAATAATTGAGAAATTTGCTTTCGTATAGTTTCTGCTTTTCTTTCCTTGTATTGTTTTTCACCCTTTCTCCCACTTTGTATTCTGTGACATTTGAAATTCCTTCTCTTAAGTTGATGTGTTTGCAAAGACTTTGAGAAGAGATGTGAAATGCCTCCGAAGGAGATGCTAATAGCCTCAAAGACCGGATTAGAGGACATACACATACCGTCTGTGTCGTATTAGGTCTCAAGTAAAGTCTTGTTTAAAGTAAAATACCAACTGTCTTTTGAAATGCCATCATTCCCTAAAGTCCTGTTACAGAGCCCTAAATCTCAAATACAGTATCTCTACATCTACAGGCAAAGGACAAAGGGTCAAAGACATAGTTTCTCCTTATTTAAGATTCCTCTTTCATTTTATTACAGGACCCTGGGGTAGACTCTCTCTTCAAGTCCAGTCTTCACCAATCACATGCTAATAACTTCAGCTGAAAGAGGGATCTACCCTAATGTCTTTATGCTCCCAAGCAATGATTGATTGTGTTATAGTATGTTTTTGAAACCTAATTACTGTCTCAGTTTGTATTTGAGCTCATTAATCTTCTAGCCTGTAAATAAGTAAAATTGACTAAATAACTGAATTTCTTTAATGATGGGTTCAAGTTATCTTTATACCTACTGTTTCTATTAACCTTTTTTTTTGCCAGAAGTGATTTTTTTTTGTTTTGTTTTGTTGAGGTTTTTTTTAGTTTCTATAAGCTGGCAATGCACCTGTTCAAGCACTCACCTCACCGAATGCATCGCTGGTACTGAAGAGACAGACCCAGCCTGGCTGCAGGCCCCCCCCATCCTCCTCAAGCCAGAAGGCTGCTTTTAAAGTCCTTTAGAAGCAGCTCTCCCTACAGCTGCAGTCTTGCAAAAATTATCTGGGGAAGCTGGTAGGAAGGTACACTGCCAGCTGTATATTTCTCTTAAGAATTACATAAAAGATGAGAGGGATTCTTCAGAAAACTGTTTATTCTGTAGCCTCTGTATTGAAAGCACTGGCCTTTGGACTGAGCAGCAATCTCTAACCTGGGCCCCTCCATGGTGCTGGATGCCTGTAGCTGTGACTAAGAGGAGACAGCAGCAAGACCCCAGCAACTTGTTTGAGCAACCATGCCTAGACTTTGGGTCTAGGGCCATGTATTCTTCCAAAAAACATCAAGTCCTTGAGGCAATTTGCCCTTGTACAGCCTGGAGTGGCTCCACATGTCTGGCTTTTGGATGGATGCTTTCTTTGAGAGTTCAACCTTTTGGTATGTTTGAACATAGTTACTTGAGAGGCCAGTGCTCCCTGTAGTTCTTTTTTCTTGCAAGAGTCTCATCTACTGGATCCTTGCCACTGCTGACAAATAGATGAAGGTCCTGGCAATATCCAGACTAAGCCTGTGGAACAAATTTCCAGGAAAAACAAGCATGACCACTAGCTTCAGCACAAGCAGAAACATATGGCAACTTCATCTCCTTGCTTTGGTTCCCTCTAGTAAACTGATTTAATCTACAGATACACGTACCTATTTAAATTCTCTTCCTACATGCCAGTCAGGAAGCAAGGAAATGGTGATTGATGATTTTTATTTATTGGGAAACCCTTAGATAGTCTGGACAATGGGGATTCTATAAGCGCCCAGGTGGACAGGACATCTCCAGCGCTTGTCACGCTTGCCAGATGTGTTAGCTGTGACTCCAGGCCCTAAAGAGAAGCTTCAATTTGATCTGTGTCTTGCCAAAGCACTTAAGCACATGCTTATCTCTAGATATATGAATAGTCCCTTGAGAATGCCCATGTGCTTAAAGTTCGGCATGCATTTAAGTGCTTTACTGGAGCAGGCTCCTGAGTCTTTCTGGGGATAATTAATTCATGCCAAAAGCTATTTTACTGCCACATTTTCTTTCTGGTTCACAGGATGAGAAAATCCATTTTCATCAAAAGACCAAGTGGATCATTTTTAACCTGATTATTTGTTAAAGGATTCATGTCATTAAAAAGAATTTCTTTGCTCCTTCCTTCCATTCAATGGTGCCCATGTTTTTAATACCTCCTCTTCTATTACTTAGCAGTGAGGTATGCTGTAATTGAGCCAAACTCTGCTTATATACCTGGCAGTGTTAATGAAAAGTCATCACCTTTGGCCACTCCTTCAGTAATGAACCTCTCTACAGTAGGACCAGATGGTGCTTTCACTTCCAAGGGTGCAACATTACTGAGGTTATGCAGGTGAAAGTGTATTTCTGGAGAGGTTTCCTGCATGGGGGAGTGGTGCAGTGGGATTGGTAGCCAGAGGGAGAAAATGGCCTTAGCAGGATAAAAATAAAAGAAACACGGTCAGAAAATGGAAAATGTTTTTTCTGCAGCTGGTATTATGTGGCTCAGACGAAGTGGTTTCAGCCATAAAAGCTCCTGTGTCGTGTAGGTGGGAGCTTGTACACCTTTATGGTTTGTGGGCAAAAGAGTTTGATTGTTCACAGCTTAGCAATGTAAGAATAATTAAAAAAAAAAAAAACAGGAAGTCAGTATAGCTTGTAATATGTCAGTATGCATCTAATAACTCAGAATTTTCTATGCAACTCCAATGAAGGGAAGGATTAAGGGGAGGAGCAGGGAAAAATTTGGGTCGAGACCCTGAAGAGTAGAATTGGTGCATCCTTGGACTGTGCAGCCTGCTTTCCTACAGATGTGGCCAAAGGTGTCAGAATCAATGTCCAAAGCCTGAAGTGGGGGGAAAGGAGGAGGGGAGCAGCATGTCTGACTCCATCCTTAGTATCTCCCATGTTTGGGCTGTTCAGCCTCCAGTCTCCTGATAAAAACAAGCATGTTCCGCTTCATTTCCTGTTTTGGAAAATGTGGGTTGAATGCTAAAAGGCTAATTGCACACTGTTTTTAAAAATTAGTTTGATAATTCATCATATTGTAATTAAACTAATTAGAACACTATTCATTTCCAACCACCTTAATTAGGCCTCAACTTGGCAGGTAGCCCGTGAGACCAAAATGTTGCAATTTGTTAAACAATTGAAAGATTTTGATAACAAATGACTGTATTCAGCTACATTTTAGTTAATAAGATTTATATATTAATCTAGTTATACTTTGTTCCCTCAGAATCTGGCAGGGCTTGCAGGTCTTCTGATCCCCCTACGAAATTCCTGAAGTTTGAGTTAAAACAACTGGAAAACTTTCCCAATCTAACAGACCCTCCTGATTTTTGCACTGTTGCAGGCATTTGTGAGACTGAAATTATTTACATTTTTTTTAATTTTTTTTGTTTTATTTTTCCCTTCTTCTAACCGAGTAAACAGCTTTAAAAGTAAAATAGCAAGTTTGTGGAGCAGATGCAAGCGGGGTCTGCAGGCTGGGAGGGTGTTGGTGTGTCCAGCTCTGGGTTTGCTTTTGGGGGCGCTGTTGGATCAGGCTGCACTTTTTCAGCTGCACAGCACAGGATATTCCCTTTGTACCCTTTTTGGACTTCTGGCCCTTGTCATATCGCTGTGACAAATGCTTGGTCAGGGCGTGAGCTGGCACCCCAAACTCATATGAGAGGTGGAGGACTTCCGTGGTGGTTAGTTCATCAGTGGTGAATTTTTCTGCATGCTCTCTTTGACAGCATAATGAAGTGATAATTACCTAAATGAATAAATGCTGATGGCTGAGATAAATATCCACATTCCCTTAATCTATTTTCCTCTGAAATTGCTAAAGGAAATTTGGCTTTAATGAGAGGTATATGTCAATTTTTACAAATGATTGTAAATCTGTTTAGAGAGAACTTAGATGAGTCAGTCTCTGTTTCAGCAGTAAAAGTTATTGATGTATGAAGGCATAAGATGGACCAAAAAAAAATTGAACAAGATATTGTAATAATTATGTTTCTCAGTGTCACTACCTTTTGCAACATCTGGTTTGTTTCTGTTCTTTCCACATCCTGCAGATGTTGCTGAACACATGAAAAACACTGATGAGAGAATGTTTTAGCCAAGAAGCAATTTCAGTGAATATTATAAAAGGGTATCCTCTTAACTCTCCAGAAGTTGAGTAAGTAAAGAATTCTAGTTTCATTGCTAGTAAAGATCAGATCAATAAGCAAATGGGCCAGGGGCCCTCTAAAAGTGTCAGGAATAATCTGTTGTGGATGAAATAGAAAAGTATCTGGAAACAGTATGAAGTAATAAATCCAGATGGAGTCTTATTCTGACATCCTTCCTGAGCCTTACTCCTTAAATAGTCTTACTGATATTAGGGGCTTGTGTTCAAGCTGCTGATGTGGGATTTCCTTCCTTGCCCATCTCTGGTTCACATGGCAGAGAAAAAGAAGATTAAGGAAATGCAAAAAGCCTACGTACAAACAAATTTCCCACCATGATTCTGGGATGTGTAGCTTACTGATGGGCCATGTTTTAAATTCTATCTGCCCCTCTACATCTGTGCCAGTGTGGCAGACAGAGGGTTGTCCAGACAGCAGGGCACAGGACAGTGCCCAGGACAGCTGAGGGCTCCAGTCTCTTGTTGCTGTAGAGTTAGGAAGGGCAGCCTGTTTCTTGTTTTGTCTTCACCACAGCAAATCTCCTTGCTGAAGCTGCCCCTAGCTCTTTAATAGTCCTAAAATAGTTAGTCAGTCCGAGGCTGCTGACTGGTTTTCCATCCTGTTTCACCTGGTTTTATCTGTTGATCATTTTCCTATGGGTCTAGGCACCTTTCTGAGCCCTGGGGGATCTTCCAGAAAAGGCTGGAAGGCAGGGAAGTTGTAAAGCATCCTTCAGCAACAGCATGGGTTTCTGCCAAGGCCTTGATTAGAGCAGCTCCCAGGGTCCAAGAGGCAGGAATGCAGTCACTCCTCCTTCCCTGGTCATTCCGAAGGATCTGTGTGGACTCCTGCAGTGCCTCTGTCCTGTACAAGCAGGTCTGCACAGAAGCCTGGAGTGCTCAGAGGTAACTCATCATCTTCTATCACTGATGTCAGAGGTGGGACAGAACTCCTTCCTCTAGCTACCTCCTCAAAATACAGATGGCAAAGGAGACATATTGAGTGCATGGAAGTTAATGGTAAATTTCTGCTCATTTCTCAGTGGCTTGGGCTTTGCTCACATGCTGAAATGAGAGTGATGAAAAAGGTGACTCTGAAGCAGACTAAGTTGGGAGTCTGAAAAAGACTGAGCAAGGATAAGGCTACTATATGTAATAGCTCTTTATCAGGGAAAAATAGGACATTATGAAAGAGATACTAGAAGAGTTCTGCTGGGACTTGGTAAGTGATAGGACAGGAGAGAGCAGGCTGCAGAAAAAGCATCTGATGTACCCTGGCCCTTGGCATGGTACCTCCAAGTGGTCACAATGTAATCCAGAGGTGAATTTGAATTCAAAAATGGGTGCCTGGAAGATGAGCTGAGTGCCTGAAATGGACTTCAGCTGCCCATGCTGCCAGAGAAAAATCTTCTTCAAAGTCTTTTTCTTTTATGCAGATGAGCATAAATTAATGGTAATTTTTCAGCAAAGAAACAGCAGTAGATGGGAAGGTGCATAAACAGGTGCATCGTTTCTCTCCTCCCCTCTTGAGCAGCTCATTTTAATATACACCAGTTATTGCTGTGCATAATAATGAACATCTGTCAAATGCTTTCCAGAGTGTGTGAAAATCCACCTACAGAGCTAAAAAGCAGGCAAGCCGAGTAGTAGCTGTGCTGCTCCCCATATTGCCAGAGAAACTTCTCCAAGTTGAAATCTCTCCAGTTCTCACTCTACTTCAGACTTCTATTTTCTAGTCAAACACGTTATTTCTCTGCACAAAACATAAGGAGACTCCAGTGACCACCAGTGTCCCTAATGTAATTTCATAGAAATCTCTACTCCTTTTGAGTCCATAGCCCTGGAGATCCCCAGTTCCTGAGGTGATGGCCTCCAGCCAGGAAAGAATTAGGTCCCCTAGGTCAAATTCTCCCCCCAGGTAGAGCCATTGCAACCCTAATAAAGGAAACGAGGTTGCCAGGGTGTGGTTGGAGACAGAATCTGGCCATATTTGAAGTCTGTGGAGTGACTCCAGGATGAGATCAAGAATTGGCCTCTCCCTTCAGCCTCCCCTTCAATATTAGTTCTTTATAAAGCAGCATACGTTGCCTCACGCTTGCATTCCTGTAGCAGAGGCTGGGTCCAAAGCCCTCTAAAGATGTTTAGAGATTTCCTTTTGGAAACTAGATCAGGTTACCAGACAAGACATACCATCCAACTGCAATAAACTTGTTCCTTAGATGTATTTTTGTTCAGACAAATCTCAGACTTAATAATCACAGTTGAACTTGAAAATTCCTTTTTCTCTTTTACTTTGCACCACTGAGAAGTAAAAAGGAGATAGAAAAAATAGCTTCAGAAGAAAATCCAGCACTTAGCTGTGAGAGCCTGTATTTTTGGTTAGTGATGCTTTGTGGAGGTCACAGGGATTAATGAAAAACATGATTAGAACAACATCAAGCTGGGGGCCCCAGTTTGGCACTGAAGCATCCATTTGGGTATATCATATTGCATTATGTGATGTAAGAATGTGGGCCAGTGTAATCAAAATGTAACTGCAATCCTTACCAAAAACACCTGTTTAACCTCAGCTAACCCGGGAAGAGAACGTCAGATTTTTTATTTCCTCACTCAGAGGTGTAGTGGTGAAAGCACAAAAATGAAGCTTCTGTTTGTAGGTCCTGGAAATTGAAGTATATAGAGCTTGTGCCCAATCTATCCCAAAATACATTTTAAGTTCCTTAGTTATGGGATTTACTTAACTTAGTTATGTGTTTGGGAAGACTGCCGAAGTGAGGGAAATGGAGTCTGAGGATGGAAATACTTAATCTGTGATTTGATAAACTGTGGCTAGTGGCAATATGAGCTGTTTCTGGCCCAAGAACAGAGGTCTGTAAAGTACCAAGGAAGCAGCGAGGTCTTTTGGCACTTTTTGAGGAAAAACTCATTTGAAAAAAGAGTGGTGAATTATGATCAGGGCTCAAAACCGAGATCTGAGTTGAAATTGCCAATTTTATCACTTTGCCCAGAGAGCCCTTGAAATCATTCCCTTGGTGATAAATGCTGAGTAGCTGCCAAAGCAGGGTGGCAGAACAGCAAAGAATAAATGTTGTGATGGTTCAGGTATCAATGTGAGACTGAAGAGAAAAAATTCTTGCCTTCTATTTTTTTTTTTTTTAAGATTAGGAAAGTTTTTATTATTATTTTTTTAAGATTAGGAAAATTATTATTATATCTCTTGATTTTACCTGTCTAGAGATTATTTTTTAATTTAACTCCGTCACTGAAATTCCTTCTTTGGTGATTCATCCTCCTAATGCAGTCCCTTGTGTATAGGATGATTTATGTTCTGAAGATATTTCTCTAACAGTTGGAGCACATATAACTACCTCAGATGAGATGAAATGAGATGAGATGAGGTGAGATGAGATGAGACACTGTGAACTTTTAGTTTGCTGAGGTGAGATGACTCATGGCACCCCAGCTGATTGCTTCTGTAGAGCAAGGATTCCCACACTTCCACGTTTCATCAGTGTAACTACTTTTAAGAATAAATGTTAAATTTTAAAAGGAGCACCTTTCAAAGAGCCTACATAAGGCCATAAGACAAAGTGTTTCAGAAGTTAGTAGGAAACACTCACTTGTTTTTTCATAATTCCCAAAGAAGGCTGAAAAGCCACCATAGATGCTTCAGAGATTTGGGGTTTTTTAAAAATTTCTGTATAGTCCAATGCTTTCCTTCACTTGCAGAGAAGTGCTGAATTTCTCTTTGTACCTTGAGCAACCTAACTTCCTTTTGCTGGGTTGTGCTGGGAAACTTCTCACTGCCTTGCATAAAATCAGGAGTCCTCAAGGAGATTTTGGGTATTAGGGTGTTGACCTAAGAGCTCCAGTGCAGGATGCAAGTGGCTCAGTGAAGACACATGGACCTGCAGCTGAGGCTACACCTTGAAGGGGTGATAAATAAACAAGCTTTATTGACTCCAGAAGAACTATTTCCTTGCTTTCAGTCCAAGGTGTCTAGTGGATATATGGTACTTTTACACTTCCAAACAGAATCCTGAGTGAAGTCAGAGCTGTTGCAAGGTAAAGGTATAGTTTTGGAAGGGTAATCAGGGATGGAAAGCAAAAAAGGGATTTCTGAGACAATGTCAGACAAATAAGAGACTTTTAAAGATTTGGAGAAGCTCTTCTGGCAAAAAAGCTCAGAGCTGAAGTGACAGAGGCAAATCTGTCATGAGGGGCAGCAAACTCCAGGGTGCTCACATCCCTGGTTTGTCATACTCCAATGCTGAGGGATGACGTATCGAGGCACTTTCTGCTGAAATATATCATGAAATTTTGTACAGGGTTGGATATAAAATAAAAAGAACATTGGCATAAACCAAATGAACAAAGCAGTGATACCCCCATGCCACCAGCAGACCATACTGTAAGGTGTGGTGTGCAGTGTGCTCTGGCTTTGGTACAGCAGCACTCACAGGGCCCAGAGTCATTGCATCGAGTCAGTGCATTGCCTGTCTGCTATGACTGATTTAACCAGCATCATAAAATCTCTCATTCCCACACGCATCAAATTGTGAATATTTTTCGAGCAGCTTGCCAATTGCATCTATTTCTATTTTTTTTTTTAAATCAAAGCAAGGTAAAACAAGATCCTGTCCTCTGCTGACGTCTTGTTTCAGGGAATAGTTTATCTTGAGACAGACAAGAATGTATTGAGTTCTCCACATGCTTGTCAAGGCAAATACTTGTCAGTGGCTTAAATATTTTCATGAATATTAGGGAAATCTTGAATATTAGGGACTAATCTTGCAAGAGGGATAAGAGCATAAGTTCCAGCTGACCCTTCCCACCCCCTTCCCACAAAACCTGAAGGGAGTTACATTTGGAAACAGATGCCCCTACAATTAGGGAGGAAGAAACATGACTGATTGGAAAAGACACCTTTGGGTGACATATCAGCAGATCCACAGTTTCATTACAGTAGTGCAATCTGAAAAAACAGCTTAAGGACTCAACTCACTGCTCCTCTTCCATGAAGGCAGTTTATGACAATGAAGACGCCTCAGAGTTCTTCAGCCTAGAAAGCTTCAGATATGGGAGAGCCTGTGAAAATTTACAACAGCCAAAAAGCCCAGTACTGAAATTTGTTTAATCTGATCAGAGTTGTTCTTAACCCTGAGACATAAATATCCAGCACATTACACTTCTGATTTACTATTATGCATGTATCAGAGCAACAGCGGTCCTTTTGAATTATGCATTCTCTTAACAGAACATTAAACCTTATGGGGAGATGGAGTGGCCCAACACACAGCTATTATCCTGACAGAAGGGAGGGTGAGATCAAGAGTAATGCTCCCAAGCTACAGAAACTCAGAGTTTTTGTTGGATTGCTTGAATGAGCATTATAAATAGCACTTTGTTCCTTCTCGTTAATAAATAGTGTTTAGGTTGTTCACAAGAAACCTGATAGATGGCTCATCAAGAGGAACAGGAGGGATTATTATTTGACACAAAAGAAGAACAACATCTCTAAGTCCTGAAACTCGCCTTGAAACTGCTAAACACATGTAGCAGAACTGTGCCTTGGCTTCTGAGAACAAAGCATATCTTTTAATAACTTGAAAATACATTTGTTATTGGTTCTTCATATCAAGACATGGCCAAAAGTTACTACAGTACTGTAGGAAATCAAGTTTGATTTTGTAATATAGTCAAATGAGTACTTTGGAGTGCTATGTCTAAGATCAATAAGGAAGCGGTAACTACATTTGGTGTCATATGATGATATTGATGTAAAAACATAGTGGTCAAAATGATAAAATCAATTTCATAATTTAATCAGAAATGTTTATTGATACTATTAAAGCTGAATTCAATAGCTCCTGATACCCAGGTAATTTCTTATCTGTCAGAAAAACATATTGAAATGTTCTTTCTTTTAAATGCTTGGAGTAAAATCATTGAAAAAAGCCAGCAGCAACCTGTGGCTGGACGGGCAGAGGGTGGTAGTTGGGGAGGTGGGCATAGCTTTTCTAGTGGTTTATACAAAATGCTTTAAGCTTTGCAGAGCTCTTGTATTTCATGTGTGCATGCATGAAGTGGGTCCAGGCTATGCTGTGCTCTTATGCTGTATAACCCTGGGATTCCTTAGCTACTCCTCTGTGGTAGGCGAGGAGGATGGGAATGAATGTGGGTTTAAGAAATAAAACCTATTCGCTGGGTTTGTCTTTGCTCCTGTGCTCCAATCTAGCCAATGTTTGGGCTAAATCTTGGGATATGCTGCAAAGGCAGTGGAGCAGGCAGGGATGGCCTCAGAGCAGGTCAGCAGTGTGTGGGGCCAGAATTCACAGGTGTGAGTAGCCTGGGCAGGTGGAAGGGAGGAAAAGGCAGGCTGGAAGTTGCTAAGTATGGATTGTGTCTACTGTGTGGATGTGGAATCTTTTGTTCTGGGCTGTTCTCTTCGTGATGCTCTCATCAAGGTATCTCTGAGCATGCAGGGTATCACAAGGTATCACAAGGGCTAGAAAGGACACAACCCCACTGCAGAAACCACCCCTGATGAAGGTCTTTGGGAACAAGAGAAAGTTTTTTCAAAAAAAATTATAAATAGATAAATAAGAATTGATATTTTTATGTGATTGGAATTGACTGACTTAGAGAAGATTTCATGGACCACATAGGTCTAAAAGCTAGAGAAATAATAGTTAAGACTGCCTAATTCTCTCTCTGAAGACTGTATGCATAATAGAATTAATCCATTAACCTTGGGCAACAATATTGAATGTGTATTTCATTATAGACCTGAAACTGAGGTTATTCCTGGATGGGTTGTTTCAACTTTTTTTTTTTTTCATATAGTACTTCTGTTTTTTAAATACTTCATTTTAAAAGAAGCCATCTGGTGAGAAATATTCTCATTTATCAGAGCATTTTTGCACTCTAAAAGAATTAGTTTCTGTGTAAAAGGTGAAACTTTTTAGCTCCTCTTTCTCTCTTGAGGTATGTAAGATTATAGGTCTTGCATTTGAGTATATATTTGAAATTGATCTATATAAATTATTGAGGGAGTAATTTATTTTTATTTTTACATAGCTAGTCAAAGATGAGTACTTCCTCTAGGGTAGTACAAGAAAAAAAATTGCTATGATGGAAAGGTTTATTTTCACTCCTTGAAGTAAATGTGAGTGATGTGTACTTGTCACATACCCAGAACAGCTCTAGATAAGCACAAATTTATTTATACTGAGATTCATGTTTGTCATTACTTTAAATCCTGTAGGAAGCTACTTTGCATAGGGCAGAAACCAGTTCATTGCATGTCTCTAGACTGACTGCAAACAAAATGTACTCCTAAGCATTCTTTACTATGCCCTTCAAGGCACTTTGCAAGGATGGAGATCAGATACTTTAACTGCCACACCTTAATACAACAGTGCTAAGAACCAAAATAATTTCCAGGAGGCCATTTTTTGGTGGATAAAATATAGTTCAGGTGACTCTTAAATTCAGTCTGAACACCTTGCTACAAGATTTGTGTTGCCTCTAAAGTGCAGAAGGTAACCTAAACTTATAGAGTAGGTTTAGATTGGATATTCAGAAGAAATTCTTCCCTGTGAGGGTGGTGAGGCCTTGGCACAGGTTGTCCAGAAAAGCTGTGGATTCCCCTCCACTGAAAGTGTTCAAGGCCAGGCTGGATGGGGCTTTGAGCATCCTGGGATGGTGGAAGGTGCCCCTGCCTATGATGGGGAGGGGGGAGAAGTTAGAACTAGCTGGGCTCTAAGGTCTGTTCCAACCTAACCCATTCTGTGATTCTATGAAACTGCCCACCCATCAGGTATAAATCTCAACACAGATGCTCTACACAGTGGTAGTGAGAGGGCCTTTCCACACAAATAAATCTTCCTTGTTTTTTTTTTTTTTGTAAAGTAGCAGGAACCATTTGGGAAGCCAACAATGAAATTCTCTGCTGTCATCTCTTCTTTCATTATATTTGTCAGTATGGAATCAAAGAATCTTTTCTCCTTCCTACTCCAGACAGTGATAAGAGCAAGCCTGAGCAACCCACCTCTTTCAAGGTTTGTGGAGTAAGGGATTTTTAATTTGACAGGCAAGAAGATAGATGAGGCATTTTTCAAAGTGGAAACAAACTTAAGTCACTAAATCACACACACAGAGCAAGTGTTCCTTTCTCTAGCATTTCCAGAAATTCCTCATTGTCATTGAAATGTGACCCTTGGATCTGATATCATGATTTCTTTTTCTTTGCAGAATTACATGAAGGATTTATATTTGACTTGGTGAGTGAGAGCATTCCTTGAGAATGTAGGCTCATTCTCCTAGATTTGCACAGGCTTGTTTTACTGGACTTGAACCTTTTAAAACTGTGTGTCCAAGTCTGCTCTATGGAAGTGTATGTTCACTCCTCTGCTAATGGAAAAAAAAAAAGAACTGCCAGAAGGTGCATTTCTCCTTCAACACTTATTGTAGGATGGAATGAAGCATCCTCAGAAAGCTCTCACTTTCTATTGTGGAAAGAGTGTAGAGAAAAAAAGTGTGTTTATAGGAGAACCAAGTGACCATAGATTTTGGAAGTATGCAAACCCAAAAATCTTATAAGCTGGCAATAGATGAACTACAAAGTTCAGAAGATTTTGTTACCTATTAAAACGGGATTGTCTGCCTCAGTGTTTAAAGCTTTTCTATGAGATTTAACTGAAAGAGTGCAACCAATTAGTTAAAGATTAGACTATGGACTAAGCAGGGCTTAGGTCTTTTCCTCGCTTCAGTGTTGTTTGTCTCAGTGCTAATTGCTTGCCCATATTTTAATTTCCTTCAGCGTAAGTAACGATGGCAATGTATAAATCAAAATGGTTTTCTGTAGTGTAACTCAGGAAGAATTATTGATTGCTAGACTATTTTTGGATTGAACTACTTTTAAGAAGTAGGAATGACAAGACTTGTTTTCTTAAGACAAATAGCAGAACCTTTGATATCAGATTTGAAATATTTGTCTGTATAATACATATCAGTAAAGCAATTTGTATCCAGTTTGTAGCTGAGAAACTGGCATATTTTATGGCTGATATAATTGATTTAGAAACTGACTTACCAGATTGTCCTATGTACACTAGAGAGGAATGGGGCTGCTTTAGTGTGCCAGGGTGGGGGAAGAATGGAGACTTATTCTTGGAAATGTTCCGATGTTTTGGAGAAGCATTTAGAGAAGCCACAGGAATGCCAGGATTAAGAGCCTGAATGCAGAATAAAAGCTTAAGGAGATGATGATGGATTTCTTAGTTCTTTTATTAAGATCACATACTGTGCTGTATTTAGTACAGGTTACCAGTGTTTCCAAAAGTTGCTGTCTTATCTGAGAAGGGACTGAATGAAAAGGGCTGTGAGACGAAACTTATTCTAAAAAGAATATGAACATTGGCTAAAAACTTCAGTCTTATGAAAGAATAATATATGTTTTTTATAAACTATACAAGATCTTAAATCTTATACCCAAATCTACATTTTTATTATGGTGTCATAAAGCCCCTAAAATTTTTTTGGGTTGTCTACCATGAAAAGGCAGTGCTGATACATTTTACTGTGAAATGTTGTAGACTGAGGTCATGAAGATGTTATCAGATCTTTCATCACCCTGCATCCAGGCAAATAAAATGCAAAAATCAGTTTTCAAAGCCCAAACCTCTAAAATGTCAAAATGCTTCTGAGTTTAAAGCTTGAAATAGTGACTCTTAGCAAAATGCCTTGTGCTTCACTGCTAACGTTTTTAGCAGTAAAATGGCCACCTAGAGCAACGTGGATAACTTTGTGTTTTCTTCTTCCATTAGTCTGACAAAGTATGAAATTTGCCACTTAACCATAACTACCCCTTTAGGTCTGTTGTTTCTTCCTGAAATTTATGTGGAATTCTGAATTCAGAGATGCCCATCTAGATGAAAATTCTTAGCCTAAACCAGATGGTAGAAATGTACCATAGGAAAGCACATATGTTACTAGAAAGTACAAACGTAGTAGGTTTGGTCAGTGAGAAATTTGGTGACATAAAGATATTATACTGAATAAGCTGTCTGAAAAAATAAGACAAAGAACAAAGAAGACAAAAACCAAAACCTAAGCAATTAAATAACCTCTTTGTAAAAAAAAAAAAAAATCCCTTCATAACTTTATAACAGAAGAAAGCAAGGATATGTAAATAGACAGAAGCAAGTTTGGTGTCATGATATGTTCAGTGTTAAAGCTTAATTATCCACAGCTAATTTGGTGGTCAAGCCTAAAAGAACTCAGGAGATAGATTTGTGGTTATTTAGGTGGCTCATGTCTCTCTTACTAAAACTAGGTAACAATCAAAATAAAAATTTTTCAGAGGCATCCTGCAACTTTTTTGAAAGAGCTGAAAAAATGATGAAAATATTTTGGTTGGCTGTTCATTTTCTGGACCTGTAACATAAAAAAGTCTTATGGAAGAAATGTTAGTGCAAGATTAGTCTGGCAGCCTTGAAAAAAATGAGAAGAGATTCTACTCAAAAAATTGACTTCATTTGAGGTTGACTTTTGAGTTTCTAGGGAGATTTCCCTCATTTAATATAAACACCTAGGAATTAATTGTCTCTAATTGTCTCTCCATAGTTGGTGGGAGAAAAATGATCACTTCCATAGAATGATAAACCTGTATTGTCCTTGACAGTTATTTTAGGATGGGCTGAATCCTACACTAAAGATAGTTATCCCACTCTGCTGGCTATAGGAACTCTGATAAGTAGCCTAAACCTAACACACTGGAGTTTTTGATGGCTCATGTGGATGAAGTATGTCCTCCTGCAGTGACTCTAAGTCCCTCTCTGATCCAACACATCTGCTTTTAATAATCTAAAATAAAAATTCTCCCCTTCTTAAGGGCTCGTATTAATATGGTGTGAAAAATTACTTTTTGGATCAGATCACTAGCACTTCAAGGTCATTTAACCTCCTCTGAATGACCTAAGACATATTAACAGCGACAGAGCAAGTGGGAAGAAGAAAACAGAAGTACCACTTTTTGAAGTATGAAAGAACAGCATGAAAATAGTTCCCTTTCTTTTGGTTTAATATTTGCTTTTGCTCATCTCCTGAACTTGAAAATTTCATCAAATGATCTGTCAGCACTCGTATGGTGAACAGAGCCCTTCCTTCAGCAGGAACAGGGAAAGGAAGCCACCAGTAGCTGGTCCTGCTTGTAATTTCAAGCACATGATTCAATTCACTTACATGGGGAGGACTTCTCTCCATAGTCACTGAACACGTGTGTGTCTGTGGAAGGGCCTTTACCTCTGCAATTATATCAGTGTGAGAAACCCAGCAGAAAGCAGCCACAGGCAGGTGGCCTCAATTTGAGCTGTGTCTCCTTTGCCTGCTCAGTGCAGAGAGTCTCAAAAAACAGCTCAGGTCCATGTAAGGTCCTGAGCAGCTGCCTAGAGCTAATTAATAGGAAACACTAGGAAAAATAATGAATTAGAAGTGATTTCCAGCAATAAGGAGTTCTGATCAAGTACATGTTGAGAATAATGTTTCAGAAATAAATTCTGAAACGGTACTGGAGGTGTTAACCTACACTCAGTACTTTCTTGGATCCCACAAAAGGATGGGTTTAGTCCTGATACTTAATTCAAAGGAGTGACACTAGCATCACAATATGGAGAATTCTACTAATAGCCCATATGTCTTCAAGTACTTCAGGTACTGAAAATATGTTTTGCAAATGCTTTGTAAACCTGTGACAGTGTGGAGCTGTTTTAGCGAAGTATTTCTAAGACATCATTGCAGTAAATAATAGTAGTTTAATAACCAATTCACTGAGGATGGGAGGAAGGTTGTGTGCTGCTCCTTTTCATGGTGTTTCCTGTGTCTGAATACCATAAATCATAAAACATTTCAGCAAGATGGCTAAATGACTTTGCTTAACTTGAAGTTTGCTGAGCTTTTCTATTTGCTAGGGATGTCCTTAAGATGACATTCTATTTATCTTACTCGGCAATTTAGCAGTGTTTTATTCCTTAAAGGGTGTTAAAATTTTCTGGTAATGCTACATTCCTTTTGTTGTAATCATTAGATACTAATTATCTGGAAAAGTGTTTGCAATTGTCACAGAACCAGGAGCTGCAGCAAAACAAGTGTTTTGAATTCAACATAGAGTTTAGGATTTTTGGGCTAAAAGTCACCCAAATGACTAGATAAACTCATCTAGTCCTCTGCCCAGAGTAGGGCTGATTTCATCTTTCTGTATAGATGCTTGCTGAACTTGTTCTTACAAATGACTGGTGCTAAAAATTTTATCATGTGCTGCTTTTTCCCAGGCAATCTAATTCAATTCTGCTCTCTTAGAATTAGAAACTTGTTGCTAGTGTCTGACCTGAATCTCTCAGATGTTGGCTTATCCCTATAGTTTATCCCACCTGGACATAAATAAACCAGGTTATGCTGTTTGTTTATTTGTTTGTTTGTTTGCATTAACCCTTACTTTGTTCCACAAGATTGTCTTAATTTCTTTTTTTGCATGAGGCTACTTGACTCCTCTTTGTCCATAGTCAGAGCACTTCTTCTATGAAAACAGACAAAGAACTGGGGTTGTCCAGCCTGCAGAAGGCTCCAGGGGAACCTTGGAGCCCCTTCCAGTACCTAAAGGGTGTATGAGAGTACTGTAAAGGGGCTTCTGACAAGGGCATGGAGTGACTGACTGGACAAGGGGGAGTGGGTTTAAACTGAGAAAGGACAAGTTTAGATTAGATATTAGATATTCGAAATAATATCTTGACTGTGAGGGTGGTGAGGCACTGGAACATATTTTCTAGAGAAGCTGTGGATGCCTCATCCCTGGAAATGTTCAAGGCCAGGTGGAATAGGGCTTTGAACAACCTGGCCATGGCAGGGGATTGGAATGAGATGAACTTTAATATCCCTTTCAGTCCAAACAATTCTACGATGCAATTAATTCAGTGTTAGATACTCAATGTCAAGGATGACACCTCCATTCATCTATGGATCTCATGTAACAAAAGAGTTCCTGTCTGCTTATTTGTCTTTGTAAATTTAATATTCTCCAGGCACAGGGAGATACCAAGAGCTGATCCTGCTTTTTGCTGGTAAGAAAATGCTGGTAAGAAAGTACCTTTTCAGAGGTCCAAACAGAGATCTGCAAGGATTTATTGCTGCTGAAGCCCTGCCTGCCTGCCTATGCAGCAAGTTGAAGAATGAGTCTTCTGCTCATGAAAATGTGATCCTTTATGAGAAAGAGAAAACTGTGATCTGGTGTTCTGGTTTGGAGCACTTTTTTTCAGGTTCTTTTGATTGGCAAGAAACGAGTACGTATTTTAATTACATCTGGCCTTTTTACAAAATGACTAAGCTGTCCAACAGATGTCTGCTTTGGGTCAGAACAGCAGGAACATATGACAAGGAGGCAAATAATAATCCCAAGGAGTTTCATCCCTCTTGCTTTTCACACAGATTTGGTCACACTCTATCAAATGCCTGTGCGAGTTCTTTATTCTTTCGAAAGAATAACATTGCCAACCAGTACGTTCTGAATCTGGCCTCCTCTTATGGCTTCCAAAGAATAAAGCCCTCTTCAGGAAGGTATCTTCAGATTACATCTAATTGCCACTCATAACCTGATGATGTGCACCAGGATAGAAGCTTTATAGGCTACACTCCAGCAGAAATCCTTAAGGAGAACTAAGAAATGGATATCATCAGGCCAGATTTGGAGGACTGGAAATAATTTACTCATAACTCTTGATTTAATCTATCTGTCTGTTCAAATTCATCTCTCATCTAATCAATCTGAACAAGAGGACTGAAATCCTGGAAATAGTGTGTTTATTAGTCTTTAAAAAAAAAAAAAAGGAGTCCTGAAAATGTGTGTTTTAACAAGTTGTTAAGTTAGCAATTCTTTCTTACTCTACAGCCCAGCCCTGCCACACATACTGTAACTTTCATCTCCAGCCAGAAAACTTCAAAGTCCTTCTGAGGTCAAGGGCAGTGTGGCAACATGTATTAAATCAAGAGTTTCCAGATTAACACACGTTCTCGGATCTGGACAGGGATTGCAATATAGGATGGTATTATAGAAACTAGGCTAGGCTAGGCACTTGGAGAGACTAAGGCTTTGGGGATGTAGATTTTGTTGAGTTTTGTTTGTTTTAATTACTAGGATATCAAGAGCAAAAGGCATATACATGACTGCAGCATGTTGTCCTGTAGCTTTCTGTATTGGATCTGCTCATTGGTGAAATTCATGTGAGGGTGCTGCCCAACCCAACTGGTAAACAAATCCTCTCAAAGGGCAAGGAAACAGTCCTTTTCCAAATGTACCTTTATCAGAAACATAATGAAAACATGGTTTATAAGGTGAAAGAGTCATCTGTAGTAATAGTAACCTTGCAGCAAAGCTCTGAATTGGTTGGTTTGTGACCACATCTAGTTTTGTTCTGTTTGATATAATCTCATTTTCAGTTCACAACCATCATGTTCTTTCTGTCCTGAGAAGGAAATGCAAGCTAGTCCCTGCCTGATGTATTTCTGCTCAGAGAAGGCACTTTTAGGCAGCAAATAGCAGTTTTGACTTCTCCTTCAAGCACGTTGGAAGGAAACATAATGAACAAAATACCTTTTTTTGCTACAGAAACAAAAGACTTGTAGTAACTGGGGAGAGTTTACCCATTATCAGATGAACTAATATTCTAAAATTGTTAGAATTCACAAAAATTCATGGCAGTAGGAGTTTTTGCTGAAACAGATTTGCATTTGAATCAACAAAATAATATGACTGCTTTCATCCCTTGAAAACACAAGGTTTTAAATAAAGTTTTAAGTAAGATTTTCATTTCTGCAGCCTCCTTCTGGGATCTGACTTTTGGGTGCAATAAATTCTTTTCTGGAATTGCCCATCTGATTTAGGCACTTCAGTGAATTGCATACAGTTCAGTGTGGTGTATTTAGTTAGAAAAATGCACTGCCATATGTGCAGAGGGTGTGGAGTACCTGGCTGCTTTGAGTGTGCAGCTACACACTTTTTTTCATAGAAGTGCAGAAAGGATAGAGAAGAAAAATCTTCAAACTGTTTAAATTAATCTGTACACACTATGTTTCTAGTCTTCTTACAAATGCAATAAGATGGTATATCCTTATACTATACATACCTAATATTTACTTTGAAAAGCTCTTTTTAAATCCCATTTCCAAATTTCCTTAGAAACTTTGATTGTCAGAGTGAGCTTAGTGAACTAAAAGAGAGAGTAATAAAATTAATTAATGTGACTGGTAAAACTGCTGCAGTTTCAAATATCCAATCTAATTGCCCCAAACTGCCAGGTAACTAAGTTGGACTGCTGATTTCTCATAAAACATCTCCTTCTAAATGAATTACCCTCCTTACTTCAGGTCTACACTGTTCTTGCTGCTTTTCAAGTTTCCCATCCACCTCTTGGCTGGTCCCAATTTATTATGGATGCCAATCTGTCATTATGAGAGTGGGATATGAAAACACAGTTCAAGTGAACTTACATAATATTCCTGAACTTCAGCTAAAGCATGGTTTAGATTTTCAGCTGAGATTCAGGTAGTTTCTATTTTTGCCAAATAAATTACCTCACTGCTGAATAAAATCACTATCTTGCTTCATCAGCATTGCTCTCCAAAAGAAAGGAAATTAACCAGATTTCCTGCTGTTCCATTAACTTTTTTTTTTTTTGGTTGTTGTTTCATTTAATAGTCCAGCTGCCCCCAGGATTATTTTTTTTAATACCAAAAGTGCTTAGTCAATTTTCAGGACTAACTACTTGCAAAATGTCAGTTTAATAAAGCAGGTTCATTGCTGGAGTTTGGCACAAAACGAAAAGCCGAAGCAATGTAAAAATTTATTTTGATGACCTTAAAAAAAAAAAAAGAAGGTGAGGAAGGGATGGCAGTCCTGGTTGTTTCTGAATGCCCTTGATTTCTGTAACATCTGAGTCAACTGAGGCTACTCAGCATTTTTGGCATTCACATTCTACATGGACAGAAATCAGGAGGAACTTTGGTGTACTTGAAATGATAGACTGAGCAGTCGGTCCCCAGACAGCCCATCAAAGCATTTCATTCTGTAGCCAGATTCTAGTCACAGTGTGCTAAAACTCCATGACAGTCACTGTCAGCTGAGGCATCTTTGATTAGCATCTTCACAGTATTATCCAGCTGCACTTGAAACTTTCATGCTTTAAATCTACCCATTAATGAAAGGTTTGGATATAAAGTTTGACACAGGTTCTCTCACACATTTCATGCTGGTAGAGAATGGACTACAGCTGAAATAGGTGAAAAAAAACCAACCTATTTAAAAATTGCTGTAAAAACCCAGTCTTTCAAATTTCTTATTATAAAATAAAGTCTCAAGTCCAAAATACACATAAATGTAGCATATTAAATATTTCAAAGGCCAAAATAGAACCAAAATAAGGAAATCAGACATGGAGAGAAATGCTAATGTTTTAATTAGTCCCTTTTTATTTTATGAAGAAAGCCCATGTCATTTTGTGTCAGCTCCAAAAGATATTTCTTTTCATCTGTTTGCTCAGGTACCTGTCTGGCCTGGATTAGCCTTGCTGGAGTTCTGTGTAGGGCAGGAATATATTGATGCCAAGCCAAAGGACAGACAGCTCCTTCCCACAGAGCTTTCCCTCTTTGCTTCTGCCCCCTTGCAAAGTCTGCTTGTGTAAGGTGAGCACTTAACTTTCCCAAACTGCCTTGTCTTAGGCTTCTTCAAAGCTGCAAAATGAAGGAAATTAGGATGGAGAATTCAGTTTTGTGTGCATGTTGTTTAGCATGAAAAACCCTCTCACCTGCCATTCATCAGAAATAGTCACCAGCTGCTCCTAGCCTAAAGTTACAGTGTCAATGGGAGGTCTTTAGCATGAGAGGGAGGAAAAGGTCCTTGCCAAGATGTTAAAAAACTGACTACAGTGAAACTGAAAACTTCCCTTGATAGTGAGCACATTATCTAAGCATCTTACTACAAATTACTGAGAGCCTTTTTAGCTATTTTTTTAGAATGTCTTAAGGGGATTTAACTAATTAGGCACAAAGTCTTATGCTCAGGATTTATTCAATCATATTTTTTCACTTAAGGTATGGCAATTCCTCTTTTTTTTTTCATGTTCTATTGGTCATTTGTAGATGAGGCAGATTTAGCTGAGCAGAACCCAGCTGGAGTTACTAAAAATGTTCAGCAGTGCTGACTTTCTGTGCTTGCTGTGCATGAATTCCTGTAGGAGTCAGCTGAAGACTTCTGTTCCTGTTAGTGTGTGGCCTTTCTGCTTGGATTGACACTCACATGGCGTTGGTATAGCTACAGGACTGGATTTTGTGTGTGCAAGGACGGCAAGGCTGGGTCACCAATGCTGATGTTGCTCCCTTTGCTCAGGGAAAACGAGCCCCTGCTTGATAGCACAGACTTGGCTGTCCTGGAAAACTTCATCTTGCAGTGGACAAGAAGCAGCAGCTCCAGGACTTGAAGGCAACAGCGATGAAGGCACTTTTACAAAAAGGACCAGAGTATCTTAGTTAAGGATCTTCTCTCTGCCTGGTGCTTAGGCATTCCCAGTGGGCAGTGTGGGTAGCTCAGTCTGGAGCTGGGTCCATATGCCTTTGGAGAACTCGGCCTCTCTTACTGGGACCAAACACATGAGGAGAAACAGTGCCTAGTCCCAGACTCCTGCACTGAGTACACAAGCACCCATGTAAGTGGTCTATGATGAATTGGAGACCTATTGCCCGTGGATTTTCATTACAAGTTTTAAATGTATAGAGTTCTTGTGGATAGATTGAAAACCAGTTCTAATCTGACAGTCCCTGCTGGTTCCATCGAGGCCTCTGTGACCTCACATGTATTTCCACTGCACATGGCAGTAAAGTTACTGAGATTTGGAGCTGATGCCCCAATTCCTTAAGTTTTTCCAGACTAATATGTGGTGAATTTTGAAATTGTTTTTTTTTGATGAGGCATAGACTCTTCCACTAGACAGGGATCTTGGTAAGTCTTCCTTTGGTTTCTGCCTAGTGGTTAACTCAGAAATCCAAGTGTGTTCACTCAATGTTGTCTTGTATCTTTTCAGCAAAGTTTCATCTCCTCACGTATTGAATCTGACTCTCTACAGAACTTTGCTTTGTGTAAGGTATAAGGAGACATTGCTGACACATTTATTTAACTCTCAGTTTCGGTTAATTTAATTCAGAAAACCAAGCTGCAAAAGCACTAAAATCTCACTATTCTTGACTTTTACGGAACACATTGTGTGATATCTCAACAAACCAGAATCATCTGGCACCAACTATGTTTGACTTACTGTCCTACTAAAAGGTGTATGGGAAAAATCAATATCTGTTTTGTTTCACAGCAGAAGATCTCAGCATTTTGCAGCCTAACATATATTTTAGTGGTTTCATTGCACCACTAAAGGTCAAGTACCATATCTGTGCCTGTGATTTCCTGTACTGCTTTAAAACACAGCTAGGGCCTGTAACTCTTTAAGCTCTTTAAGGTCACAATCCTGTTCTACTGAAACAAATGGAGGTGATTTTGGATGGCCAAAAGTGAATTGTAAAAAAAATAATCTGTGCAGTAAATTTTGAGCTTTTCATCATAATTTTTTAATTTTAATTTTCACATGCAATATCTAGCACTGATTTTATAAACTATGTGTTTAATTGCAAGCTCATGGCAAAGGCTTATATATAGCTTATATATACCCTATATATAGATTATATATAGCTTATATATAGCTAACAGGGGCAGGGACTTGTATAGCAGGAATGAGATCTGAGTGCAAGCAGACTGTCTTTGTTTTTCTTGATTATAAATATTACAGTGGTTTTAAAGGAATTTCAGATCTTACATATTTTCTTAGTGCTGTTTCCTGACTCAATTTGTATTCCATTTTGTAAGTAGCATTGCAACTGGTTTGAAGTATTTGCATTTCCCACCTCTTCCATTTGTCTGTTACCTGATATGTTGTATTTTCTTATTAGGAACTGGTGAGGTATTTAACACCACAATAACCCATACAGCAAATTCCAGACAAATTTATAAAAATCAGATAAACGTCACACTTGTTTACCAACCACTTTTGCATTTTATTGGCATTTCTGGTTCTGTGTTCTCATGCTTATTTGGTGTAATGAAGGTTTTATGCTCCTTGATTTATTTGGTGTAGAGTACCATTACGTATATGAAAGGTACAATATAAATCAATCAATCAATAATAATAAATAAAGCAAAGTTAACATTTCACTTTATGACCTTTTAAGCATCAAAACACAAAGTCTCTGTTGACTGACAGATACTAAATAAAGCACTACACAAACACACCATCCCACACTGCTTGTTACTTACTTGATGCAATTAAACTGCAGGCTTACGGCTGGTGTGATAAGAGTTTGACCTGCCTCTTGTTGTCCTATCTTTTACTTTTAAACTGCATCTTGTAAATCAATTTCTCCTATAATTCTCATGAATGATACTTTGTTCAATGCAGTTTATGCTGTGTCAATATCAGATAGCAGTACCCAGTTCCCCTTAGCTGTCTGAGCTGTGTAGGACATGCATATCTCACAAATTGCTCTCCCTGTTTGATGATGCATCTATGGCTGCTTGCAGGAACCTATATTTCTATTGAGAAGCCTGTAATTCTTTGAGTGATCCCTGAACCTTACTTAATGCTGCAAAACACTACAGGAAAGGGAGTTGAACTTTAATGTCTGCAAGGGAGAAAGTAATAACTTTCCCCATCTTCTATAAGTGACTTGGGTTATGTGATGAATACAGAACCTTCACTCACAAGGTTTTCTTGATATTATACACTTGTAACAAATAAGGTTAGAACCTTTAAAATATAGCATTTAGTAATGTACAGGAAATAGCTTCTTCTCAATTCCTTTAAAGGTCACCACATTTGCTTTTCAGTTGTAATTTTAGTTTGGGCCTCTACAGAGTGGAACTGAGAATGGGCTTGGCAATGTTCTTTCAATTTCCCCAAGACCAAAAATAAAATGGCATGGGCCATTCATATACAGTGAATGAATGTGTATTTCATATGTGTGTGTGTGTGTGTGTTGGTATGTTTGCATACAGAACATTTTCAAGTTTGGGAGTAAGTTACTTGACCAAATAATCAGGGATAAATGCAAAACAAAGAGAAGTTATCAGTTTATTATCCCCTGTTCCCCTCAAACATTTCTTAGCATGACTTCACTTCCTTTTCCTTCCACCACTATGAGCTCACAGATCTCCAGCCTCCCCAGCCAAAGAATATTCCTATTTCTGATTTTTGCTTAGTAATACAGCTGGCCTCACTGTATATCCATATCTATATGCATATCTATCTATATATCTAAGATGTGCATTTTTTATAATTATTTTGTTATGACATCTAAAATAAGGAAAGAAATTGGAGAGTAATGAGTGGCTGTAAGATGCAGTGTCCCTCTCACATTTAGGAAATACTCTATGACTAGAAGAGTGGTGGGTTTTATAGTTGGCCTGAATTTGCCAGTAAGGCTACATTTGTTAAGAATTGGAGATAACTCATGAAAGACAGGTGTGGAGTATTTGGTGTTACTAGAAGATGGATGGTAGGAGCATCTGTGAAATACAGGCTGGGGAAGTATTGTTTCACCTGCAGTGCCACAGATGGGAAGCAGGAAAGTGGGATGGCTTTAGATTCTTTTTTTCTGGCTGTAGAAAAGTCACATAGGCTCAGATCCTACCAATATTGAGGCCCGGACTTCTAATGAAGTGCAAAGATTAGGAGCCAAAGTAGCAGCCTGAAAAGGGGGTTATGGTGCTAGAGGTCATTGTTTCAATACCCAAGTCTAGCAGATTCTGCTGAGCCCACTTTGTGACCCTGAGTTCATGTGCCTTTGCTCTCAGCATGGGGAATGGTTGGAAGCTGAGAGGAGGATGTAATTTTTTTTTTCTGAAACAGGTCCTGAGCCATAATATTTTTTACACAAAAACTTGTATTGTTAGGCTAACCTTAGGCTTATAAAACAAATGCTTTTTTTTTGAAGCACATAAATCAAGTTGGATGCCAGCTGGATTTTCCCAGGAGAATATTCATATTCAGTGATTGAGAGGATTTATTCTGTGTTTACATTTATGAGGTTTGGCAACAGTTAATGGAAGTAGAAAAGTCAGCTATCTTCCTTTAAAGCAGGTAACTATATCCCTTTGGCTGATCAAGATTTACAAATATCTTTTCAGTTGATTTATTCATATTAACATTACTACTGATCTCTTTTGAAAGTCATAAGAATGATGCCAATTTTAATTTTTCTAAATGAAGCAGGAGAATTGGTTTTGTCAGCTACCAGCTAGTAACTGTCCAAATAATATGTTGGGGGGGGGGGCTTATCTGGCCCATTTTGAAGATGATTTGACCTGTTTTATATTAACTGAAGGATTCAGAGCTACTACATTCTAAAGTGACTGCTGAGAATATCCATCATGATAGTTTAGGTGTCCAGCTGAGACTTTTTCAGCTCTCATGTGATTAGGATGTGGAAATCTCCCCTCTTTTGGGCTTCGAGCTTCAAATTGAAATACTCTGATCATTAGTTATGCCTTTTACTAAATCCTTTCTCTCCTCAGATATTCTCTTTGCTCTAAAAGCATCTGCACTTGGAAGTTGTGCTGGACACTCTGTAACAGGGTGCTTATAGCAGCTGAGGTTTTGGATTAGTCCTTGAGGTAATGTGGAAGGTAATAGACTGGATTAGGTTGTGTTTCAAAGCCCACCAGTGTGGCAGATTACTGTCAGCAAGAACGGACAAACAAACCATCCCTCAAAAACATGGGGAGAAAACCTCACTCTGAGTGTTGTATCACCCCATTCAAGGCTTTTATTTTTCTCTAGCTTGAGGTGACAGAGGAAGACAGTGATTCCCCAACACTTTGGATCAGTGTCAAATCCTCAAAGACCTTGTGGAATGACAGGTACTGTCATTTACGTGAACACACCATACACTCCACTGTCTGGTATGTCTTTATGGATCTGATGCAGACTATTGAAAGAGGTCTTGTAGACATCCATTTGTCCAGGCCCACATTGTGGGAGATCACAGATTCCATCTGCTATGCTTTCCTGGCTGGTTTACTCTATTAAGCTCTTTTTGGTTTATGTGCTCTGCACGCAAACCTAACTTAGGAATATACCTGATTAATTACCTTAGTGCATTTGCTGGGTGAGGTGTTTCACAAGTATACTTCACAATCATCACTTTAAAGAGGTTGTGAACCATTGATCCTGTCCTAAAAAACACTGTGCCACAGCCAAAGCACAAGCCACTTCAGAGATGAAATACCATCATGTATTCTCCTTTACATCTGTGGAGACCTTGCAACCTGAAGACAAATTTCTTTGTTAGCTTTTCAACTGGAAGAGCTAACCCTATTTACCATCCCTCACCATGCCTCCCAGCACAGAGGACCCATAGAATATATTATTCCATTAACACTTGTCTGTGTTCTGTACTCTGCATATTAGAGCAACTGAGGAGATCAATTATCTTCAGCTGGGGATACTAAGCCTTATTATGTCTTTTTTTTTTTTTTTATAATGTTTATCCAGAGTGTTGTGAATTTTCATTCTCCAAAGGTAGCAATCAACAAAGATAAATTGAGTGGCAAAAACCAGCTACTTAACTTGCTTTCTGTACTCTGTTCAGGGGTCTGAATCCAACAGAAGTGAGGCTCTAAAATGAAAGCTAAGGGAGGGGTTGGGGGCAAAAACCAGCCAGCTGAGATCACAGAGAAAGAGATGTTAATGGAAAAGATCACACGCAACAAAACCAAACAAAATGAAGCATCTAAAGACAGTGATTATATAGATCTGAACAGACTGTTGACTATGTGGAATTGCAATTATCTTGCAGGCTCCTGGGACCTTGCTCAGGGAATCATTACTACAAAACTAAGAAGATTGTTCTCAGGTGCAGAACATATTGATTTTGCTGTTCTTCAGCATCTTGCAAAGCAACTGACCATGTCATTTAAGTGTTCGTTAACCAAACACATCAATAAACATAAAACTTTCAAAAAAGCAAAAATAACCTCATAAATAATTATAAAGGAGTGAATTATTACCTAGGAGCAAGTGTAATTGATGTCATTATAAATAAACCACAAAATATATCCTGTACCAAGCTTAAAAATGTATGAAGGCATCCATCTACCTTGTTAAAAAATGATAGTTTATCTTGCCAGAAGGACAGCTTTCATAGCTGCCTGAGTGGAAGAGGTGTGTGCAGAGAAGAGATTACATTGTAAATATTTTTTATTTGCTTTATTTTTCCTTTTTTTCCCTCACCCTTTTTATGTGAATTCAAAGCTTATAAAGAGAGAGACACAGATAACATTTATTACAGCCAAGCTGCAGGGAGGGCAAGAAGAGTTTCTCTGTATGGTTCACATCAGCCTTGACACGCGGTGTTCCAAATATTGTAATCCTTGACCTTTGAAGAGCAGCGGTCAGTAACAACAGACACTTTTTTTTCCCCTCCAAGGACTGCAGGGACAAGCAAATTCGTTTTGAATGTGTGATGTGAGGTAATCAGTAATGGCAAAGCACTCACATCCTCTGTTCCCCGGGATTGCCTATTCACCCGCAACTGTAATTAACACTAGCGAGATATTAATGCAGAAGTAAATGAGACCCTTGTCTCTGTGTTGACTGATGGCCCAACATATCTCTGAACCAGGGGTCCCTTCTTCTCCAAATACTGAGATACAGACAAACCCACAGGGTAAGTCAAAGGGCTAAAGATGAAGGATTTCGATTTTTGCTGACTAGTAAGTGAAAGGGACAGATGGATCCATATGGTAACGGTGGTCTTTTATCTCAAACTTAATACATGAAAGAAAACAATTGAATACTTTCTTTGTGTGTGCACTCATTTAAATAAACACAAATCTGGGGCTGACCAACTCCCTGAGAAGTCAGTCAAAGACTGTCACTTGGATGTGAGGTATGGCTTACATGTTCCTTTGAAGGAGAGCCTTTAATAAACCTGGAAACTTCCACAGCTTGCTAGCCAAAGGTGATGGCAGAGTGTCTCCAGCCCCCTTCCCCTGGATCCTGAATGGATCTTCTCAGCAGCATGCTCTCCACCAGCCCCCCAGATCTGGGGAAGCTGTTTATAGATTGTACATAAACTAGAGACAGGACCTCACATTGTAGGATTTTGTGGAATCTGTATCTAGTTGGCTGATGAATCACATTTTCTGTTTTAAAAGTCTCAGTGAAGAATCTGAAGGAAAACTGATTCTGTTTTAATTTTGTACATGTCCAGAGAAATGTATCTTTCCAGATCAGATTAACTTGAATGCTTACACATGATGAGAGATTTTGGACTCAAAAGGAGCTGCTGATTGTTTTGACTTCCCAGCAGTTGCTGCTTTCAGTTATTCATGTTTCTTTTCTCTCCTGCCTTGCACCCCCCAGCTCCTGTGGGGGTCTCTTTTTGCAACTATATTTTCAGAGAGAGTTTTGAGACTCCTGATCATACACCAAAACCTAAATTTCCTCCAAGTAGATACTCTCATTTTTTCACCATAGTTCAAAAGCTAATATCAATGTATCAGACTTTCTCACTGAGATTTCAGAAGTCTTTGTTTCCAAACCCCTTCTTTAAGTTTAGAGTCCCATTTTTCTGTCAGTTTTGAGCAAGCTTAGGAGTCACTGCATTGGAGAGGTGGGAATATGAAAAAAGCAATGAAGACAGAGTGAGGGACTAGTACAAAAAGTCACATGAAAACATTCCCATTGTAATTCCATGGGACTTTTAATACATCAGTCTGGGCAAAGTGATATACTTGAAGAGGTTCAGGCAAAGTTTGTCATGTAGGTTATTAGTTTTATTTTATTTTCCTACTCAGAATCTCTGTTTATTAATCTACTTTATCCATACAAGAATTTCTTCAAACATTTTTCAGAGCATCTGGATTATTTTGGTTTTGACAAAAAAAAAATCAAATATGATATTTGGGCAGGAGATAATTATTGGCAAAGGAAGACTGGATATGATCTGACCAACATGGTCTAGTGGAAGGTATCCTGCCCCATGAAGGGGATTTGGAACCAGACGAGCTTTCAACCTAAACCATTCCATGACTCCCCTAATATGGTGAGCAGAGGAGGAAGAAAGAAGGTGGAGTATTGCAGAAAGAGAATGGGAAAAGAGAAATAAAAGAGGGAGAGCAATGCTAGGAAAAGTTGGTGATCTGTTTATTGAAAAGAGACTCTATTTTATCTTATGAAAAACAAGGAGTATCACAAGTTGTCATCACAAAGTTTATCCTGCCTATGTGCTTGTGTCCTGATTGTTTCCATGTCTGACACTGGGTTTCCAGATAATGCTCACTACTCAGCCTAGTGACATTTCCTGAGGAGCAGCAGAATTAAATAAAGTAAATAACAGTAATAGCAAATAATAATACTAACAACAATAACAACTAACAACCTGGCTTGACCTGGTGGGACACCTATTTATCTTTGACACGCAAATTTTTCTCATCAGGACGTGTCTTTTCTGTCTCCATGGACTGTCCTGTAATCCAGATTACCACCCTAGCTTGTCTTATTTGTAGATAGGTAACTTTCAGTGTCTGCCATCAAAGCTACTCCAAAAGTCATGTTCCTTTCACAGAGGTCACAACTCTGACAAGCTTTAAGTTTTTGCTGCATGGCATCATATAGTTTCATTAATTGAGTTGGCTGATGCAGGGTCTTGGGGGGTCTCACTCCTCCTGTATTTTAATTTTTGTAGCAATATTTAAGTGTGTGTGCAATCTACAAAAGAGAGGAGGGGATAGAGCACAGATGTAAAAATGTAAATTCTATTCTTTAAAAAAAACCAGCCATCTGATGATTTGACTGATTTTATCAGCTGATGTGAAACAAAAGACATGGCAAGATTGTAACTAACTTAAAACAGGGAAAAAAGGGTGAGTAACTGGTGCTTAGGGAAGCAAATATAGAACTGAATATTTTCATATTGCAAGCCTGAAGTTAAGCAGTACATTATGCCATTGAAAAAACAGGGAGTTGGCTTGGATCTGCAGAGCTTTAGTTTTGAATTTGGAGATTTTTCCTTTGCTTTTCTAGACTGTCCAGCACTCCCTCCAGCTCCCACATTTCTGGCACTGTGTCCATAACCCTGGTTGGAGGAGCTTATCTCAACCTCTCCACTGGGGAATGGAAACAGAACATATAGTGCAAGTTCCTTGGCTCATCATCCACTCTGACAACAACCACAGCAACAACAAGAAGCTGGACTTATTTTTACTACTTGGCAGTGGAACAGCTTTGGGGAAGAAAACGTTTCTGAAATTACATTTACATTAAAATTTGGGAAAACATTTGGGGGGCAGCACAAAGAGGTATATTTAATGGCACATTAAGAGACCTATTTTCAGTTAAGCAGAGGCATGCATGGGAATAACATTTTCTCCTGGACAAATACAGAATGCAGCAAGCTAAAACTGAACCTGCAATTGAATCCATATCTAGAAATGCTGTTAGGAAAACAGACCAACAGAGAGGGGAGGGTAACCTTTGAATTAGGAATCAGAATTAATCTCTTCTTCAGCTATCACGTCTCAGTAAACAAGTCAGGTTTTTTGCCTTCTAGTCAAGCAAAAATACTTTATATCAGTTTTATGTCAGTTTGTATCTTTTATACAATGATAAGAGATTCTATATTGAGGAATGTTAATGTACTAACTCAAAAGTTAGATTTTTAAAATATTTTTTGATGGACTAATTATCTAGATGTTAATAATATTTCCAGTGCTTTGAAATAATAAGAAATAAAAGGATCAAATTAACATTTATTATGTGTGTTTGAAAAATAATTGTTATTCATCACTTCTTGCAATTAGCACTGTGTTAATTATCTCTGCCTAGTTCATTTTCTCCGTTGCACCTAATGAAGACAGCAGTTTCTGGAAACAAAACTGTGTCTATTGAGAAGATTAAAATTATTGGAGGAAATCTGCAATTCATTAATTTAATTTTGCTGCCTGAATTTTTTCTAAAAAGTCTTTGTTAAGCTACAGATTTAAATCCTTTTACTCCAGATTTGCAGAACTTTAAATGAGAGCAAACTCCTATACATAGGTTTTCAGGATTTCTTTTATGTGGTGGAACATCTTGGTTCTGCACAATCCAAAAGTTGGCTGGTTCTCACATTCCTAACCATGACGTGCAGGAAGGAGTTCAGCATGTTGGCTGTTGATTTGTCAATAGCTTAATTCTCCATGACAACCTCCCCAGAGGAGTGAGAAAAGTCAATAGCACAAAGTTCACATCACCTTGGATAGCTGATGGGAGGCAAAACACAATAAAGATGATAGAGGCCATAAACTGTGATAGGCAATGATTAACCCATCAAAATGGAGAAATATAAAGAATCATTAAAATGACAAAATACTGTGAGTCATTTGGTGCTGATCTAATTAAATAATATGACAATGTAAATCACTGAGTTATATAACCTGGAAGCCAGGGGAAAAAGGCATTTGGCCTAACCAGTGATTTCTGAAGAGTCTCTATAGTTATATTCCTATACTTGACATCTTTGCCTTCTACCTGTAGTTCATTTTCGCAAATTTGGTCAGGACAAGCTCAATCTAAACCCAGTCAGAGATAGCAGAAAAGCTCCTAATAGTTTCTGTATGATTTTTTGGCACAGCCAAAAATGAATTGGTCAATCAATTTGGCAGAATGGATTTTTTTTTCCAGCTGGAGAAGATGATTATTATTTTTCTCACAGTTTTGTGATTAGGTCTCATTGTCATTTCATCATGTTCTTTACTTCTTTATTTCAAATGGCATTGCTGGTGGCTGTTTTAAGAATATGGGTGTCCAGTTTTGGCTTTGGGAGAAATTGAGATGAGAAAAGGGATATGGATTTCAGATCTATTTTACCCAGGCCCTGGGTCTCTGAAATTCCTTTCTTTAACAGGAAAATCAGGAATGATTTGTTTTTGCCAGGACTTCATTAGTAGTAATTTGGTTTCATAACACAAAACCAGACTGGTTCGGTTCAGGTTTAGTTCCCTTTTTGCTGCATGCTCCAAGTCTGAATATGAGATTTCTTGGGCATTTTAAAATTTTGTAAATTTTGAAGCAAAAGTTAAAGTTTGTTAGCTTATTACTTTTGAAGAAGTTCAAAAGATGTGGTGATGGGGACTTTTTAGTTTCTGCTTTGTATTTGGATGTCTTTGTTCTTGCTGGTGTGCATCTTCCATCACTAATATTCCCTTACCTGTATCAGCCCTGGTGCATGGGGCTGTCATATTTACTCACAGAAAGTTTAGCAGCTGATGAATGATAGCACAGAAATTGATTCTTCTTGTTTCTTCATGGCACGAGGCAGCATTTCTGATTTTGCTGGTTTCATCATCTGTATCCAGGCCAGATATTAGCTATATGTGAAACAGGATCAAGAAGACTGATGACCAGCTCTTAAGGATGTTTTTTACAATGTCCTGCTTTAATGCAGTTGGCCATATTGTCCACAGTGTGTGGTATAGTTTCACATGAGTTCATGTCACTATGTTGTTCTCACCAATTTATTATTCATCTGCCATGTCTAAAATATTTATAGGCTGTAAGGTTTGTTTCTTTCCCAGCACCTGTAGTGTTTATGCCCAACAGTAATTTGGGCATCTGTCAGAGCAGGCAGATTTGGTGGTTTTGGCTGCTGTTTCATGATCAGTGACCCAAAAGGCTCCTGAAGTGACCTAATTATGAAATGTTGCTGACCAATAGCACATCTACATCTCTCTGTTAACAGCATTATTTTTAGTGTAACTCTTTCACTTACTATCCTTGTGATCAATTAATAATGGCAGCATCTGCTATAATGTCAGGTCCCCATCAAATAAACCTCTCTTACCCATTAGTAATTATAGGCTGAGGCCTTCATCAAGAGTGAGCTTGAAGTAAATGTTCAGATGATATTATTTGACTAATGTACCACTTGAATCTGACCTCTTCTTCATTGTGCAGTATTGGCTGATAAGAGACTTTGTTCCTTTCTAGTGAAACATAATGTCATCCATTAGAGTTTGAGGTATTTAATCACAACCTTTTCAATGAGGTCAGAGTTTCTTACAGTACAGGAAGATTCTGGCATTGTCAGGGGGTGCTTCAAAACCTCCAAATCCTTTTTCTCTTTCTTTAACTCTTGCATTTTTCTGTTGGTCTGGTTTTGTTTCCCCCCCCTCTTTTCAAGCTGGTTCTGTGTCCAGTAAAGCTTTCCCTTGTTGCACCTTATCAGCTATTGTCACTCTTCCTGCAGCCTTTCTGGTCTTTCAGTCTTTACAAGGCAAGTGGGTGTCTTGCAGGTGTTTTTGAGGAAAATCACAAAAGTTCTGCTGTTCCATGGATGAACACTGCTTAAAGTTCTCTTTACAGGCATCAAGTCTCTCGCTGCTTCTGGCTGAGTAACAGCAACTTCTTTGGCTGTGTAACCATTTTTATTTTAGAGTTAGGACTGTTACTGTTTGGTGGAAGATTAGGCTGTTGCTTTTACAGTATGTTTGATGGAACAAGGCTGCAATTAAAAACACTGAGAAGGTGCAAATATTTGCAAGTGGTCCCCCTATTACACATATTTTGAATTTTTAAATTCTTGTTTTTCTTTGAAGTGGTCTGTTTTCACTGAAAGAATCTCACTTCTAGTTGCAAAGTTCTTGAATTCTCCCCCTCAGCTCCCCATTCCCTTCAATTTTTGTAATTTCTTTTCCTTCTAGGTATGGCTGTTTTCTACTTTGCAGTGATTCTGGAAAATATCTGAAAAGTCTTCAGGGGTATGACCATTTTCCAATACCTGTTTGTCTCTCCATCCCTGCTGCTGTTTCCCAGCACAGATGTTTTTCCTATAGCCAGTTGCACATCAGGAATAGAAACCCTCTTTCACTTGACACAGTGAAGTTAAATATCTTCTAAAGCCCACTTTCCAAGGCATACAAACTTGATTGGCTTGAAATGGGATGGACTTAGGTTTAATGAGTTGATTTGGCTAGTTGATATTGGGAGGCAGAACTTACTGTTCATGGATTTCCTCTGGCTGTTATTCCTTTAGGAAACGCCACAGATGTCTCACACATTAATTCTTACCCTGCAGATTACACACAAAGAAAGAACTCAGCCTCTTTGTTGAATCCCCCCTCCTTGAGAACATTGCTGCTAGTTGCTTATTTTGAGGTTTCCATTTTGCCTCCAACATGAGAAGAAAGAAATAACTGGAGTGTGATCACGGGCTCAAGCTTGCCCATGTGCTTATGCTGTGGCTCAGCAAAACTCTTATAAAGGGGCTGAACTTCAAATGAACTACAAATAGGACAGTTTCCCATGCATCAATTCAAGTGTGTGCTTTAGAGGTATTGTTAAATGAAGACCTAGACAGTATGACTTTGGTTAGTGGGAGAAGACAATGTATGTGCCGTGTATATTTGCCACCAATCAAGATGAATTAGAAAAGAGCTCCAGAAAAGAGGGTCTTTTGGTGAGCTAGAAATAGATTCCTAACCTTTAACTTGCAATGACCAGTATCCAAACTCAATTTTTCTCCTTTTCCAAACTGGCTGGCCAATGGCAAGACCAAAGGGCTGTTAGAGACCTGAAAGCAGTAAAAATTTATAGCAGCGGTTTCATGCAGAAGGGCTGCTTGTGCTGTTGTGATATCTAATTCCAACCCAGGCAATTTTCTTCTCAGTAATGGAGAGGAGTTGAGAAGCAGTGATTTAGGGCTAGTGGGAGGGACAGATGCAGGAGAGTAGCAGTTCTGGCTCTAACACTGTGCAGCCTGTTGTGTAAGATTAACGACTGTGGACTACTCTGTATTTTTCTCTCTACAACTGTGAGCAATCACCTCCAAATCAACCCACTGCTGGCTAGCCAGCAAATAGATAATAAGATCCCTGTGTGTTAAATATGCACAGCTGCATGTCTGACATTGTTGATCCATCTGCACTCCCAGATACCACGGGCCAGCTGCCTTGCTGGGGTGAAGGAGGAAGAGATCTATTAGAGAAGGAAAGCTTGCAGCGTAATCTCAGCACTTTTCTCCCTCACAGTTGCTCTGGGTTCCTGGAGTCTCTCTCCCCTCCCTATCCTTTCTGGCTGCAAAGGTTTGAAAGCATCAGACACTTTTACTTTATCATTTAAAAAGTGAGCTGGGTTCTCAGCTGGGTTTTCCCTGAGCTCCTGCAGTGCTAATTTTCATTTCCTCAAGGTGGTTATTCAGAGGATCCTGGCCAGTCAAATGAGTCACAGTACTTTCCTACAACCCCCTTTTATTTCCTGACACTTTCATTCAGTAAAAAAACCAAGCAGTCATTACCTTTACTTTCTTCTGTCTCTATTTCCTGCTCTCCATCCTCTTCCCCTCCAAGTAGTTTTGTTTCTGGCACTCTCTTTGGCAGCTCTGAGAGAAGAAAAACAGTATATTCCTAACATCCTGTGTGCTGGTGCCTGAACTGGCCTTAGGGGTCTGACAGCAGCTCAATGAAGGAAGTGGCATCAGCTCTTGCCAAGAGTTTCAAAACCAGGAGCCTTTAGCTCCTGGTCCGTGGTGACACTGGAGTCACTGTGGGTGTTCTTGTCTATGCATTTTTTGAAAATAAAGGTTCCTTGATAATGGTAGAGATTAAATGTGTCTTCCTGTGGCTCTGTCACCTGCCTCTTATACCCTGGGGCTACAAATTTTGGCCATCAATGGAGGGAGAGAGAAAATGGGGAGGAGGAGATCTGTATGGAAGCCGGTGACTGCACCAAGGAGTGTTTTGCAGTGCCAGTGCTGTGGTAAACACTGCTCTGAGGCTCCTCTTTCTGTGTGAACTCCTCACATCTGGCCATGCTGGATGGCAAGAAGAGCAGATGATGTCTACATTCAGAAGGCCAAGTAGAAGATGAGTTCCCAGCAAAGAGCCCTTCAGGAACTTTGCTGGAGGAGTAATCAAGTCCTGGAATAAAATGCATTGCTGTCTGTCTACATGGGCTCTTATTTGGTCTTATCCTTAATATTTTGCTTGCAGCTGAAGCTGTGTGCCATACTTGTAAATGAGGAATGTCATCACTGTTCTACTGACATGTAAAAATCCTTTAAACCTTGATTTCATTATGTAAACTTCTTTGTCACTGGTGTCCTGTCAATACTCTAGTGGGAGGACTTTCCTCCCCAGGTATAACAGTGTTAATGTTATGGTTATGGCACAAAGTCCAGCTTGGTTAGATTCTGTCACACAAATATACATCAAGTTTAATCAAACACAGCTTTCATCCTGTTGGAAAAGCCCATTCATAAGCAGTTGTTTGAGGTTCATAATATAACCCAGTCCATAAAGATAGCCAGTTCCTCTAAAGCCTTGTTCCTGAGAAAATGTGAAGTGTAAATGAAGTGCAAGTGAAGAACAGTAATTACGCTAAAACTAATAGATGACCTATGTCCTGGGATTTTATATGCCTGTATTTCCAGTACTCCACCTTTTTTTTTCCCCTTTGTTTTTTGTGGTGAGAAACAGTAAAGGAATACCCTGAATCCAATTCAGGGAACAGCATGTTACAGACAGTCACTGTCTGGGAAAAAAGGAAATGATAATACTTTGGAACATAATGACATTTTGTATATAAAATAATGGAATTGGCAAAAGTCTCATACAAGAGCACATGCTTGGTTATTGCTAACTGAATGTGAGAATTAATCCCCTCCTCCCTGTCCATCCTGCGTTTTAAAGTGCAAAAGCATTAGCAATATCTAGACCCCAAATGCTACAGAAAAGTTTAGCAGAATAAGCTAAAATTGATATAAACAATTGATAGAGAAGAAATTAGGTTTCTCACAGTCTTTTGAAGAGTTGGGTTTGCTATGACTACAGATAGGATACTGCCTTAAAGTACAACAAATATAGCAAACTCAATAATCCCTTTCATGCTTGAAATATTGTGGAATCTGTTTTGAGCAGGACATTTCTTCTCTCTTGATAATAAAGACAGCCAAATAATGTATCAAATATACTTGCAAGGATGTATCATCATTGTTAATATTTTTCTTCATGCTTTTCAATGTATTTTGTTAGCTAAATGCCTGTTCCAGAGTTCAACCTGGTTTAAAAAGGGCATGAGCATATGAACTCCAGATAGGGATCTCTATAAGTGAGACTGGAGCCAACACTATCTAACATGAGTTTGGAAGTTTGAACCAAACTTTGGCATCTATATGATTCTTTTTTTTTTTTTTTTCCTTTTCTTGTTAAGACCCTTTGGAAAAGACCCTCTTTCTGAGCAGAACAAGACCCTGGATGCAAATGGTTTGAAGATATTTCAGACTACATTTCTAAAGAAGACTTGGTAAAGCAATAGGCACCCCAAATCCTTACACTTATTTATCCCAGTAAATTAGATTTTACAATCACCTGCATGTACATCTTACTTTTTACATTTAAAAGGTGTGCTTTAATCCCAGTACCTCACAGCTAGAGGAATAAGGGGGTCCTAACTAGAATAAATCACCAAAATGGAAAAAGCCATGACACTTCATTGATTGTGAAGGTTGTCAAAGATGACTTGGGCTACAGAAGTGGGTACTGTGGTTAACTGCCCAAAGTTGGGCAGACCTGTGACATTTTCTGAGGCACTTTGAACCCTGGTCTGCCTGGTTCCCATGATATGTTCACATTGCCCAGCAGCTCAATCAAATCTAAGAGCCTTTCTTAGATAGGAATGTTTGTCCTCTGCTTGCACATGGCAGCAGGAGACAGTTCAGAGTGGAAACCACGATTATTATAATTTTATGTATCAAGATCTATCTATATACACAAGGTGCTGAAGAGTGTGTACATAAATTATGTTGTTGAAACCAAATGGGAATAAGTAGATATCTAGTGAGTTATCTGACAGCATAACCCAGAACTGATTTATGCCTGCAGTCATTATAATGGAATGTGCAGTTGTTTGGAGGCCAGAAAAGTTGTAGATGTTCTTTTTGACTTCAGTAAAATTTAGGCTAAGCGCCCCATAACTAGTGCATTTCTGCATTCCCAATGGGAAAGGATTAACTTCCCCCTTCTTTACCAGAATTTCCATTAAGATAAAGAGGAAGAGGCTATAAGGCATCTCAGCCTTCAGTGCTTAGGAAAATGCCTCCCAGAGTTATGAAGCCATAAAATGTTTGCAAAAAGCTGGAGAACCTATGAAAGTAGTCTGGTATGGGAGTTTTTTTAAAGAAATTGAGGCTCAGCCAAGATTAATTCAGATATTTACAGGGTGAACAAGGCAAGCTGCAGAAGCAAAAGTGCAATTATCCACCAGAAATTTTTGTTTGTCTGTGGTACTTGTACTCCTAAGATTTTCAGAGATGTTCGAAAATCCAGATAGTAAATGTGTCTGCATCCTTTGCAAACCCACAAGCTAGATTTCACAACAACTCTAAATTTTGCCCTTTTTGGCAGATTTACTCTGCTGGACCCACTACCTGAAATCCAGGACCAGGTTGTGTGCTTGCTTCAGTCCATATAGATCTAAAGTAATATCTTTTGATGCAGTGAGGTAAAAGAAATTTAAATCTGACCTTAGAAGCATCACATTCTGGAAAGCCATGAGAAAGGCTAAATCTACTTGTTGATATGCCAGTGTACCACAGAAAAAAACTGTATTCTCAATGTATTTCAATAGGGCCTGAAATTCTCATCAGGGCTCTTGTCCAGATTTACAGGCTTGTGAAGGCAGATCATAAAAATTTGAAATTAGTAGGCTGCATAGTAGGCAGAAGCAGTTGGCTGCATATTTGAAATATATTTTAAGAAATGTGTCCCATCATTGGTAATGACAAAATCAGCTCTGTGTATATTGGTACATAAAGGAAAGTATGCATCTCAAAGAAAAATGCTTTGGGCTCTTTTCACCTTTGTGCATTTATAAAAATCTTTCACACATACCAAGATTTCTCATATATGTTTAGAGCACTTAGAAAAAAAAAAAAAAGAAGATAGAAGAAAAAATAAAAAGAATAAAAAGACAGCTACTACATCTAGCAAGCTGATGAAACAGATGATGAAGTAAAATAAATCCTGCCTGCTGTCTGCTTTTGTGAGAAAAATCTACTTTTGAGTCTTCTCTAATGAATGATGACATTTTGCATTCAAGGAGCAAATGTGACTTTTCCTGCTGGCCAACACTCTCTTGCTTTCTCTTTCTTCTCTTTGGGTACATATAACAGAACCTCATTAAGGAGAAAAACAGTCTTAAACGAATTGCAAAGCTATAGCTCCTTTTTTTGGAGTGTTGTAACGGCAAAACATAGCCATGAATTAAAAGGCAAAATAATATACAGAACTGAATGGTAGAGTCAGGTTGCTCTGTGCAATGGGGTCAACTCCCTGGAGCTGCAGCTGTGCAGGGAGGAAAACTGCAAATCCAGGAGAAGCAGCAATTTTTTTGGCTCTCCAGATTTTTCCTGGTAAGCTTCTGAAACAAAGGTCTGCAGATGGAATGGTTTGCACGAAATGGAGATCTTGCTGAGTATGTGGCAGAACAGGGCCAGGGGGCAGATTTTTAACCTGTCTGAGTCTTCTTGCAGGACTGAAGACCACAAGGTTTCAGTATCTTCTCTCCTTTCCCTTGTGAGGTTTCCTCTTTGACTTTGGTGACAGAGAAAGCTGTGCAGGGCTTGGAGAAAGGTCCTCAGACAGAGTAGAGAGCAGAAGTGATGTCCTCCTGCCATCCCCTCCTTCTATCCTGCTTTCCACCAAGGATCTGTGTAGATTTGAAACAGTGTCTTCACAGACTGATGGGAGATGCATTTCCATATTTGGTTTTAATGGGAGAAAGAGGCCCTGGGACTTCACACCTTCACCAAAATACCAGAGTTCTCACTCCTTCCAAAGTGGGAATGCCAAAATAAAAAGTGACATATTTTAATTATGAAGTGGGGTGGGACTGGGAAGGAGGGAGTAGAAAGCAATCCAACAAGCCAAGATTTAGGGTGACATCACTTTCTATATAATTGCAATGCCAGCAGACACTCAATAAACATATAAGCATTGTTAAAATTATTTATGACCCAAATAGTTGAATATAAAATATTATCAATAGATGTGTCATCATTGATCTTTCCTGGGGCTAGTAGTTGAAGGATGGAAGAGGGAGGTGATTTTAACAAACAATCCTTGACAGGAATCCAAAGGAAACAATGTGCAGGGACAGACAGCTGACAAATTCAGTACGGGGCCATTAAAACATGTGATGAATTTGCTGGGAAAGTATACATTTGTGGAAGAGGTGAGCTCACATCTACCATAAATTTGTCAGCCGTGACACAGTGTTCTCAGGCCTGGCATGAATAATGCCTAGCTATTTACAGGCTTTGTCTGGCAAAAGCTCTATCAGTCACTCCAGGGTTATTTACAAAGAAAAGTGTCTATCTGTTGCAAGGACATGACTTTGCCACTAAAAGATAACAGAACAAGTCAGCCAGTGGCCCCTCCATGCAAGATGCATCTTCTCCAGAGGAGCTCTGGGCTGGAATGAATCAGATGGACTGCAGGAGGACCTCCTGGCAGAGTGCCTGGCATAGGCTGCAACAGTACATTTATCCACACTGATTAGATTAGAATTATTAATAGGGGTCTATGGAGTGGAGCAAAGGGTCATTTAGAGTTTAATTCTGTTCTCAGATAACTTCATTTCAGCTGATGGGATTGTTATTGTTGGGGTTTTATATGTTTATAGGAAACAATATACTCAATAATGAAGTCATGCATCCTTCTGCAAGATTAGGAGAGTTATTGTGTAGCCGGAGTGAAGTCTTCACAATTGTGTTAATTAAGTAATAGTGATTTGACTTTGTCTCCTCATAAAATGCATTTAAGAAGTGACTAAAAGCTGCTGAGAAAGTGTTCCCTCAATAGAAATATATAGCAAAACAAGCAAGAAATGAAAGCAGCCTTGGACTGAGTAAATAGAATTGCTGATGCAATGCTTTTACTTAAAACAGACAACGACTTGGTCCGGATTTTCAGCTTCCTGCTATGTTAATATAAATGGGTCTCAATTTAGTATTGAGTATATCAGGGTTTTTTTCCCTCAACAGAAGTGGAAGGCATGACATATAGATATCACAGCATATTCTGTGGTATTTGTGGCATGTTCACATTTATCAGTTGTTCGTTTCAAGCTTCAAACCATGAAGTTTATGTCCAGCTTCTATACAGTGAGCACTCAAAGTTAAACATTGAAATCTGCAATTTGAGATGATGAAATGAACCGGTGATGTCCAGGGCAGAATTTGCAAGTGTTTACGAGCAGTGCCAATTAAGCTACTTTCTGAAGGAAATCTAGACATAAATCTCATATCAAATGGTACAGACCAAAATATTGTCTGTGTTCTTTTCTGAAATGCTGTTGTTCGGATTTCATACAGCATGTCTTGCTGTTCCTAATATCTCAGTTGTGGTTTTGTCACTGGGTGGATTATCTTCAAGGCCTTAAGTGTGTTGATAAAATTTTTCTGAGAAGTTTAATTTTGCCTATTTTTCAGTGGCAGGGAGCCAGCTTCTTGCATGGTCTAAATTGGACTCTTTCCATCCTCTTCAGTGGAACTGTAGTAACATACACCATTTGAAATCAAATTAAGCAGTAACCATGGAATGTGAAAAAACAGCATATTAATGTTTCAGGATAAGATTTCAACTGCAAGTGAAGGAAGTCTCTCATTCATGACCCCAAGGTATGACCACAGAATAAATAATAAATCCTGACAATGCAAAATACTTCCTTAGCCTTCTAAAGGTGGTATTCTCAGTTTAAAAGAAAGGTAATCCCACCCTTTTCAGCCAGAATCGTGCAGCTAGATGGTCATTGAGCAGATGCTTAACAGGATGGTGATTAATGAGGAGAAAGAAAGTTGCAGGATTTCCAAAATGGCCATAAGCTTGTGCAGTAAAGGGTTTTTTAAAACACAGGTGTTTATCTCACAGGCTTTGCAGGCGTGTGTGACAACCCCATCGGTGTGATAAACTGTAAGTGCTCCAAAGGAGCTATCATGGTCAATTGTGTCAGTGATATGTTGCCTTCAAGTGATTTAATGTGCGTGGTATATGAAAGAACTCAAAGAAGTTGATATGGCTTGTTGATCAAATCTGTTCTGATAGAACCCCCTGAAAGCAGAAAGACCTATTGCTCAAAGCCAATCTAGATAGGGCAGGTTTAATTCCCAGCATGGTTAAACCAGCAGTATGTTCTCATATTTTTAAGTGGATGAAAAAAATATTAGGGGCTGTCTTGAAAACTTTTATCCATTTTCTCTTTAGTTTATTGTGTTACCAATTGAAAATCAGTGATTTCCATCAGAGCATGGAAAATGAAGCCAATACACCTGCCATCATTCTATTTTTTCTCTTGCTCCACAGAAAAGTGTGGTAGCTCAGAAAAGAAAGAGACAGCTATTAAAGATTAACCATATTTGAAGGGAATCTAGCTCTCTGTAGGTCTGGTGCTCATTTTCACTGGGGGAGGAATGTTCTGAGCGTTTGGGAACTTTTGTTGTGAGGACTTGCGCCATCCACTCACTCTGGGAGTGAAAGGATTGGAGATCTGGTTTGGCCCTGTCCTGAGTCTGCTGGGAGAGTTTTGACAGCTCTGGTATCCATTTGAATTTTGGCTGTTCTATCTGTGTGTCCAAGGATTTATGCCTTTTCCTGGCTGTGTGTCCCATGGCTTCAGAAATTTGCCAGCCGGCATGAAGATTATTTTAATGAAAAACTCTTTCAAAGTTTGGTTTCTACTACAGGAGCCCTAACTTCAGCCCTGTTGATTCCCATTTAATCCAGCAGAAGACAGAGGGAAATACAACTTTAACAAACAGTTCAAAGCCCATAAAGACAAGCAACAAATAATCTTTCTTCAATAAACTTTATATCAGCTTCAGAAAGGTGTAATCCTGCACATTGACTTGGTAGGAAAAATCCTCCTGTGCTGGCCTGGAAACTTTGCATATGCCTCTTTTTATTGGACTTTATATCCAGCCAGCTGTTCCACTGAGTTTCTTTTGTACCTCTGAGGATCTTGTTGGCTGTGTTTTACCAGATTTTATTTGGGATTTTGTATTTAGGAAGGTAATGGTAAGACAGCAGCAGAATAGGGAGTTTAGAGGTGGAATTTAAAGTGCTTTATCTCCTCTGGAAAGGTCAGTGCCAGGCTGCAGATCCCAAGGCACTTGTGTGAAGCCTGGTGCCTTCATTCCTGCTTTGCAGGAAGGAAACCAAACTGCACAGGGCGAAATGTTTAGCTTGGAAAAGGGGACATGAAATCACCTCCTGAGCCTAGTGCAGCATCTGTGGGGGCTGGTGGGCTCTGTGGAGGTTTGCAAGCACCTGATGGACACTTTGAGAGATGTGCAAGGGGAGAAGTGCATGTGAGCTGGCCAGGTTTGCCTCCACCATGTGCCAGTCCTGGGCACAGGGAGCTCATGGAATGACCTGTCCGTGCAGCTCGGGTGGCAGGACAGAGCCGGAGCAGGGCAGTGGGTGCTGGGGGTGGCAGCTCTGCCTGCTCACACTCCCAGCCTGGACCGGATGCCTGGAGGCCATGCTGGCAGCTCACAAGGCAGGCCTGCATTCTGAAACCTGCTTGGTGTTGTGGTTTTTTTTTACTAAATATTATTTGACTATAAAGAAAGCAAACCCTTAAAAGCTCTAAAGTGTCCAGGATTCATTCCTCTGACAAGTAACTTTAAAAACATGTCTTCAATTGAGTCCATGTGTCTGCTTTCAGACAATTTTTACTGAAAATGCCTCCACAAGTAGAGGCATTGCTGTAAATAATCAGATTTCAAACGCTACAACTCCTAGTAATTTTGAATATGGTCCTGGATTCGGAATAACAGACATAAAACTGGCTGTTCTAATACAGAAAAAGGAATTGTAAGGCCATCAGCAAAATCCAACCCAGGAAAAGCTGCCAACTTAAGAAAAAGTAAACTGAGAGCAGTAAATCAAACTGAAACACATATTTTTATTGTGGACCAAACAATACAGGGTCTAACATTTCCACAGGCAAGGCAAAAATGTCCTTTTACTATCAAAACCAAAAGCTTTTAAAGCTTCAAATGGAGCTGCAGGCACAGAGGCAAACAATAAATGACAGGCAGAGCTGGTCTGGCAGGGGTTAGGCAGGTTGTGTTATAGGGGTCTTGAATGATTCACAAATGTCAGCTTGCCCTCCCAGCATCACTGCTGACCATGTCTGCCCCAGCTGCTAACACTCACAGCATTTTTGGGCAGTTGAACTAAAACAGCTTAACAAGTGACTTCCCTTCAGCTGAGCATCCCTGTGCTCACTGGCAGCTGCCTCTGTTGCAAGGCAAAATATATCCACTGGTATTTCTTTTGCTGAAGATGCCAAAATCAACATTCTGATAAAGACAAACCAGCAGTTTGAGCTTGCAGAGGGGACTGCTGGCAGGGCCAGCTCAGCTGACAGGAGGTACCTCCTCGAGCTCCTCTGGCTTGGTCACAGCCAGTTGTGAGCTTGTGCCCAGGCTGTCTCTGGGAGGCTCATTCTGCAGCCACTGTAAAAGAAAGCACACAACTGAACCCAGTGGATGCAGCTGGATTTTGCTTTTAACTTAATTTTACTCTGCCACTCAGTGTGTTAATTCTTCTGAAATCTTGTACAGGGAGGAAATGTCCCTCGACTGCTTTCAGAGTCTAAGTTTTCCCAGCCAAACATCCCAGGAAGTTTTTCAGAAAAGGGAAAGAAGATATTAGCTGCTATCTTCTTCTATGTGGAAGAAATGCAGAGAGGGCACTACAGGGTGTTCCATTCACATCTGAGCAGACTAGGCACCTTGTCACCCTTTTGGAATGTACTACAGGGTCCTTCATCAGGGTACTCTAGTCTTAGCAGTTCTCTTTGCACCCCAGTTTTCTGGCCTATGGCCACCTCTCCTGTGCCTTGTCTCCATGGGGCTCATGCTCAGACTGCTGTGGGTGACATTTGGCCCACACAGGAAGATAAGAATTAAGACTGAAAGGAACTTCTGAAGTCATCAAGTCCTGTCCCCTGCTGTTGAAGTCAACCACATCACATGATATCTTTCAAACACTTATCTAGTTCCATCTTGAAACCATTTATGTTTCTTGCCCTCACTACTCCTACTGAGAGGCTGTCTTTATTCTCAGGGTTATAAACCTTCTTCTAATTTCCAGCCTAAATATGTCCAGGGCAGTTTGGGCTGTGTTTAATAGATACAGAGAAAATAAATTAGTCACCAACTTGCTTTAATTTATGTGCATCAAGCTTTTGATACACATGTCTAGGGCCCTACTGCTTCTGTATGTATTTTTTGCTCATGGGAAGATGTCTGGGTGAGGTGAAAGTGGGACAGACCTGCTGTATACTCCATTTTGGGGAGGAGAGGGTGACCCGGGCAGTGAAGGAACAAGCAGGGGGCAAGGGAACAAACAGAGAAGGAAAGTGAGGAACGGGAAACAAGAAGATAGCTGAGCTGGGGCAAGAGCCAGGAGCAAGGTGTTAGAAGCAATGAGGTTTGTTAATGAGCAACAGAGAAATTGTGAAATGGAATGTGGGGTGAAAGGCACCTTTTAGAAAAATGTAAAATATAAGCAAACAAGTAGTATTCATGCATCAGGCAAGCAGATGAGAAGAAACATAACATAAAAGAGGAGGATTTACCAAGAGTTTAGAGTGGGGCAAAAAAGAAACCAATTCAGCAATGAAAACCAAAATGGTTTCAAGTGTGGGGGTGTCTGGCTTGTGGAGACACACTCCAGTTCTGCTCCACAAGCTGGCTGGAGATAAGCTCTTCTCTTAGTTGTAGATCTCAAAATTGAGAAATGAAGGCTTTGACTTAATGAAAAAAAATATTTAGAATGCAAAAATGTGTTTTCTGAGAATATTTTAACATTATTTCTGTGGAGAGCATGAACTTGAATAGTGAATGAATAGTAAAAAGTTGCTTTCTGGTGCTCAACAAAGGTCCTTGCTCTGCTGACCTGTGAGAAGTTCAATGTTACTATGGCAAATATGAATACTAAAGGAGAAGCCATCCCTTTCATCAAAACAGGCTTCAAATAATGAAAGAATTTCTAACAAATCAGATAACTGTGAAAAAGGGTGGGGCTTTTCCCCCTCCCCAAGGCTAGAACTCTATGCCAGCATTACGTGTGGAAATGCATGGATGGAGTAAGAGAAATGTGGGACAACAGGAATACAAGTAGGTGATAACACAGATCTTTGTATTGAGCCAGCATTAAAAGTCCTTCAAAGAGAAGTATTCACTTGTTGTTCATGCCAAACCCTTAATTCTAAGTTGTAAAAAGCCATGTCTGGTGGATGAGTGAGGGGGCTGTAAGATGACCTGTGATGCTGCATTTATGGCCATCGAGGACCTTGTATTGCAGTGACTTTACACAAAGCAAACACACAGGGCCCTGCAAGCTCTGCTGGATGGAGGAAGCACGGGAGGCACAGACACCAGCCACACCTGAGCCTCTAAGTGTTTAAGCATGTCCTTGGCTTGGAGAAGTCCTGAGGACAAGGCAGGTGCTGTTGCACAATACATGTGTGGGCAGCTTTGCAGGGTCAGGACTGCTGTGTGCATGCTGCACATGGTGCTGATGTGACATTCTGTCATGGGAATTCTGCCAGTGGCCAGGGAGAGGATGGCTCTAGTTTTATCCTTGCCAATATTGATTATAAACAGTAATGGGAAATAGAATTTTAGTTGTCAGTGGGTGATCAGGTGGTGATAACTTTGGCTGTCCTATGTATTCTCCTGCTTTCCTTAACATAAAATTTAGAAGATTCTTTTTGCTTATTGCACCTGGAACTCAGTGGGAAGGAATCTACCAATTCCTTTATTTCGAAACCATTCCTCTCAAGCTAAACAGAATTAATATCTTTATGTCTTTTATATAAACCTGGTGTTGCCAGCACAGTCAGTCCCAATCTGCAAATTAGCCAGAATTCATTCAAGAGCATTAGTCTTGCACTGCTCTGTTTTATTCAGAGGTCTTTAGGTTGTTCCTTTATCTGTTTTTTTTTCTCCTCAGATGCACACATATGAAATGGATGGTTTCTGTCCTTTCAGAAAGAGAGGTAGTTTCCATCAAGCCAATTAATGAACAGGATAGGATCATGCACCAGGGGTTGCCATCTGATCAGTGAGCTGGGGGCACTGCCTGCATCTTAGTACAAGTCATCAGGTGGCAGATTCACCAAGGAGTCTGCCAGCTGTTTAACTTCATTACAGTTTGTCATTATGTCTGCCTCCTTTTTTTATTTCTATGTTTAATCACCTAATATAATTTTTATCAGCTTGTCAGGGTGTGGGAGAGAGCGGTGGAGAATTGGTTTCACTTTCTCATATTAGAAATCTATTTTGGTAAAATATTATGGCAAGTTCATGTCTCTCCTACTTTGAAACAATAAGATTCAAGTGAACTAATTAAGCTTGCGAGTATCAAAGCATCTAATTAGTATTAACTCTTAGCTGTAAAACCAAAATACACTGCAAGATATATTTCTGTATGGTTTAAAATCCATAATGAACCAGGAATGGGCATCCAGACAGTTGCTTAAAGATAGTAGCTTCCCAGCTTAAAGAAGCCACTTGCTTTTGATTGAAGCATGTTATTGTCAGTATGACAAAGCTATCATATACAGAGAGCTGAGCACCAATTCCAAAGGTATCTTCATCTACAGTTTGATGAGACATCAAACCAAATTACTCTTCATGCCTTATAGCTTGGCCACAGAAAAAGGAGACAACTTTCCTTCGTGCCCTATGTGTATTCAGGATGTGGAAATGCATTGCAGGTTTGGTGGAGATCTAAGAATTTGTTGACTTGTACAAGATCTTAAGAGGGCAATTAATAGTGAGATTAGAAATTGAAATTCTAGCTATTCAACATTTGCTGTACATGCCAGGCCTGGTTTTAGATGCTGTACTTGCAGTAGAAGTACATTCTTGCACGGACATCAATCCAAAAATAGCTGTTGTTAAAAAAAAGTACTTTAGAAACCCAATAGGCTTCTGAGGTATCCTTGCATCCAGAAATACTTTAAAATTATGAATTTGGGCTGATGTAATGCATGCAGTGGTGTTCATCTTTTGATTCAGAAAAAAGCTAGTTTGACACATATCAAGGTGATTCTAAACATTCATCACATCTCCTTCTTCAAGAAGCTGCTTCACAATAGTGATCCAAATTTCACTGGAAATTCCCCTTTGTGAATACGCTGTATAAATCACACTTTCCCCACCTCCTCCTCTGCCAGCTCTTCTGTCTACTGGCTGCAGTCAGAAAATTACCTCTGTCCCAAAAGGTCAGAACAAGTGCTACCAGTGGTGAGATCCCCATCTATGGAATCTCCTGTCAGATTCCCTGGGGGTCTGGAGCTCTGCTGATTGTTCTCCAAATTACTGCATTTTTCTAAGAGGCTTTAGTGTCTCAAAAATTTACTCTATTCCTGACCTTCTCAGACCCCTCAGCTGGAAGTTTTCCACAATGCCATCAAACTGCATGCTGTAACCTTTTAAAAAATGTTGTTAGCGTAGGTTAAAATCACAAATGCATTTTAGGTTTGATTTCTCTTTTAGAAATTCCAAATTACGCTGCATATTGGAAAGGCCTGCTTTGGCTCGGAGCCATTCTGATAGATGTCACATTGCTAAACAAGATGGGCTTAGAAATATGCCTCAATGTTTCCTTTTTTATTTCAAACAAATACAAGCAGTAGATTAACATTTGGCTGACCCTGGCAACAATTGCTAAATGTAATGTTTAGAGCAACCTAACACTCTGATACTCTGTGGTCCTCCACAGTGGAACGCTGCTTTCAAGCAGCTTTCCAAGTTGTACAAATTGTGGGCATTTCTACAATAGGAGCAGATCTGATGGCATCCAAACCACGTGGCCAGGTGACATGTAGAGGCTTTTCTTGACCTGGTTGTGTGAGCAACAGCAAGGTGTTCCTGCAAGCTGGCCATTTGCTCCAAGTAGTCGATTAAAAATCATACTTTCATATCTGTTATAAAGTTTGTGTGGTATACTGCCCAGAAAAATCTTTCAATGAACAGGGAAGCCCACGCCAAAAAGCGTGTAAGCAAGTGATGGAATCAAATCATGTGAGAGAAAATTAAATTTTCATATCTCGTAAATGAAATATACATTAGGGACTCTCTCTAGTGACCTCCAGACTCTGTAATTTTTGGATTGGAGCTGAAAATCTAAATCATGCAGCCACAACGGCCTGTAATGCTTAAGTGGCGGGTATTGCCTTGCTGTGGGCCTGCGACGGTAAACAAATGGAACCAGTTTTGGAGAACTGCTATTGACAGTAAAATTCTAATTTTGCTCCAGCTCCCAGAACAGATGTACCTCAGAGTCCATAGACTGCAATACTTAACTGCAGCTACTCAGCTGTGACCTTCAGCCTCAGGCTCACTGCAATAAAATTTTCATGCAACCATATGGAAGAATATTTTAATAGAGATTTACTGTCAGTAACTGTCCCAAAGGAGCAAATAAGGAAGCTGTAACATATTGCGTACAGTAAATCAAGGGGACTTCAATGGAAAAACGAAACCTCCCTGAGGCAAGCATCTTTAAAATTACAGGCAACACTTTGTACAAATATGTGTACAAAGGACTAGTTATGCACTCAGTTAAGCAGCGCAAAATAGTTTTGATTTTAAGATACATTTATTAGAATTTAATTTTTGTATTTTGTACGTGCTAGTGGGGGAGGGGGCTATCTAGCCATGTTCACCAGCAACTGTTATGCAAGTTTGATTTCATCAGATGTGATGCAAAGTGGGCAAAAGCAGAGGGAGGAAGAAGGAGCCCTGAGCTGATGAGTCCACATGGCAAATTGCATCTCCCAACAAACACAACTGCAATGGTGCTCTCTCAGCCTCTTTGACCACTGGAGGGTTTTAGTTAAAGCAACTAACCCCTGCAATTGCTCACTGCCTCCTGAAGCCTGGTGGAACCAGCAGGGAATGAAGGGGTAACTCCTGCTGGAGTGCTCAGCTGCAACCAGGAAACACAAATGCCATAGCTTGGGAAGCATGTCAGAGCTGTTCCCTGTTTGTGCTCCTCTGGGAACCCTCGTGCAGGCAGACAAATCTGAGAAGCACGAATCAGCAGAGGCCTCTCTGTTTGGAGATCTTCAGGGAGTTGATAATTCCCTTTATAGGGCTTCAATCTCTAACCCTTTCTTTTGACAGCACGTTTTGGGAATTTCTGCTAATAGATAAAGGCAAACAGGATTCTGAATTTCCCCTCTAGTCTCACACTGCACACACACTTGTTTTGTTCCCCTAACAAAACTAATAACATGACAAGGCAATAAATCAGGACCAAGTAGATTAAATGCTGACAGAGGTAAGTCCGAATTATCCTTTGAAATGTTCAGTACAGTCATGTAAAAACCAGCCTACCTGAAAACATACAGGTATCTGTTAAGTACACTGACTTAGGAAGTATGTGATGAAAAAAAAGGCATAGCAAAGCCCAGGGAAAAGAAATAGCCAAGTGGCAGAAAACAAATCCACCTTTGAAAGAAAAGTGGAATATTACATTTGAGGGTCCCACAAGCCACAAAAATGAGGCAATTGTCAAATTTGATTAAAGTAAAAAAAAAAAAAAAGATGGTTATTCTTTTAGGTAAATCTCTGAGGGCAGAAGGCTTAAGGAGTGTCCTCTGCTTAGGATGGCTGTGGGGATATAGATCTCAGGACTGGGGTGCGTTAATGCTTTGAATGGATTGTGCAAAGCTTATTCCTTTGAAGGAGAAGTAGCAGGGGTGTATCTCAATAAAAAACTGTGAAGAAAGGAGTTAGATCATGCCATTAATCCGTGCATTTGTTGGGTAGGCAAACATTACAGAAGAGAATGAGAAAACCCTAAATGTTCTCCATTTTTGCATATAAACACGCTGTATAAAAGGAGCTGCACTTCATCTCCCATATTTTCTTAGAGTCCTCTAAGAGACCCTGCATTTTGACTAATTAAATGGTGCAAAGTGACCCCTAGAAAGTAAAAAGCACTTTTAAGTGGCTCTTTAAGTCTGGTCTCTGAAAGACTGCTGTTGTATCAGTGACCTAATTCCAGAACTTTACGATTTCCAATTGCTTTTGCAAAGGAGGGACAGGTTTTAACTTTAGAACATCTCATGCCTATCCTGAATAGAAATTAGAGGTGTTTTAAAGGAAAAATATTATCTTAAGAAGAAACTTCTTGAGAAGTTACAATTTTCAGCTATCTCTTTCTTTGTACTTTGCAAATCATTCATTCCTGTGCTCTAAAATAGGATGGGAAATCATGGGTGGCAGCTCTGTGATCCCCTCCTCTGCTCCTCACATGTGCCCTCTTACCTGTAAGAAGTCCTTACTTGCCATGAATCTGAGCACTTCCATTTCTCTGAAATCTTACTGTGCTGTGAAACATCAGCTACAGGCACATTCAAAAAGGCAGGAAAAAATAATCTTTTAATGACTGAAAGTTATGTCTCCCCCAGACAAAAATGTGCCACTATGTTTTGATTCTTTTGTCATTTTTGGTGGGGGCTTTGTTACTATCCCTAGCACTGGATTCTGACATAGAGTTTTTTCCTTTTTGTTTCTATATTCATATTTCCATCTTGAATGCTCTGTTCAATGAATACCAAAATGAGAGGATTCTACAAGTTTTGTTTTGCTGAATGACTGTTGACAGAGGCTTTTGAGGAGAGACAAATCACTGAGTCTCAGAGCATCAGAGAGATTGTCTCTTCTTAGCTCAGTATCATTTAATCACCTGCAGGCATCCCAATTACCATAAGCAGAATTACTATCCCAATTAAGCATCAGTCCTTGCCACTTGGTGTCATTAGGCTTAATTTGGTTCCTTGGGAAGTGTCCTGATTAAGTTGATTACCTGATTAAGTGGGTGTACTCTATATGATGGGCCTGATGCATCAGTGCTTTATGTCAGTTCTGCTTGTTGATTAAAGTGCTGTTATGGCAGCATAGAAATAGAGTGATGCCAAGGTGAATTCTGGCCCACTGGTTTTAGCAGTTGTTGTCCAAGCTTGCAAAACACCTTGTATTTTTTGCAGGAAGTCACTGGACACAAATTGCTCCTGGGTTTATAATTCTGTAGTGTTGGAGAAAATAAAATTGTGGTGAAATTGACCTGGCATTTTTGGGTTTTTTCTCTTAAGAACAAGAAAGTGAAGTTTGCTCTCTGAAAAGGGGATGGCTGATGTGGTGGAAATGGTCTTGAGAAATGCAAGATAGGAACATTTGGAATTTAAAGAGAGTGGGAAAAAACCCACCCTTAACAGCTCAAATTTGCTACTATTTTGCCCTGCATTTACATGCTTGAAAATATTGGTGTAGCATATCACCCCATTTCAACCCTGAGCTAGAAAACTGCTGCCTGAGAATACAGTCACAATTATGTTTTAAAACACTTTTTATCTCTGTTTGTGGTTCTTGGTTATCTCTGGGTCTAAGATGGAATGTGAGAATATTAGGAGCTACATGCATCCTCCAATTGACATCATCAAAATCAGTGATATCATAGGAGAGGTTAATTAGGCATTTAAAAAAAAAAAATCACATAATTTCTGGCCCAGACAGAAGTAAGAGGGAACAGAAGCAAAACTAGTAAAGCAAAGTCTAGGAAGACTTTAATTTCTATTTAGGAATAAAACATGTGGGATACTGCTTAAGTGGTCCATCTTTTGATATAATGACAGCACTCAAAATCTGCAGGTTAATCTTTGAGAAGTGACTCCATATCTAAATGATATCTGTGATAGCATTCATCTCAGCTGCCTTTGGGCACATTTGTTGTAGGAGTCTATATCTGGATGTTGTGTCTGGACTTCTTTCACAGCTGGGGAAGCAACACAGGAACTTTTGGTGCCAATCCAAGCTGGAATGGATGTCTGCTTTAGGATGAGACGCCTTGTTAGTGTAAAGGGAGTCTCTTCAGCTCACTCGGAGGTTAATACCCGTGCTGTGGGCACCTCGACGTGGCAAGGTGAATCCAAACCCCACTTTTCACTGAGGTGGTACTACTGGGTTGCAGATGTGCCCACTACTTTCAGCAGAACATGTTGACAAGAGAATCTGCCCATCTGGCATGAGATGGAGAGGTGGTATCTTGCCTTAATTTCATCTCTTGTCCCTTTCATCCGGAACATATTCCTGCAACTGGATTTAATACAGCTATTGGCAATGATATGAACATATTCGATTTTTTTCCTTCCATTAGGTTTACTTGGAGGACAGGAAGCAATTTTCTCCCCTGTCATGCCATTTATCTAAGGATAAGGGAGGAGGGATGCAAACCTGCATTAAACTATCTTTGCTAACAGAAATCAGTTGTCCAGCCATATCTGTTTGATCTGTCCAGTTGATGGAAGAGATACAGCACTAACTAAGCTGACACTATACTTTCTAGACTGTTAGCCAGCTTTTATCCATCTTTTGGTGGCCCTGCACAGTTAAAGGGCAGAAAGAAGGCAGCTTGCCTGAAGGGCTAATCAGAACACTACTCTAGTTTAGGTGCTTTGAAAGCCTAAATGTGATGGATATGGTAGCAGTGGAGGTTCTCCATTTAAAAGATTCTTAAAATAGCACATAGCTGTTGTAATACCTGTGTCTTTCCTTCTCACCCATTCCTCTCTAAAAAATCATTCATCCCTAAACACTCCTGCATGAGGACTACTTAGGGAATGGAGAGTTTAATTTGTTAGACTGCATCCACGGAGCCTCCTTGCAGAGGTCTAGCTGGCTTTTCAGATCAATCTAATCTGTACTGGGAAGTGGCCTTTCCAGGAAAAGAACCGTTTCCTAAATATTTTCTCTTGCATTTACAATAACTTCTTCAAAGCATATGTTCTAGCCCAGATCACATGAATTGAAAATACTGGTTTGGACAGTAGTATCCACAAATGCTTTTTGAAGTACATGAACCTGTGAGATAGAGGTGTGTATCATTAACTGAACTTTTAAATCTCCTTTTCCTTTGGAAAGCTCTACCTAGCTTTCATTCCCATCAGGATGGTTAACAGTCTGAGCTGAGGAAATTATTCTGAACCTTGTTTGTAAGCACTCATGGGTCAGATTGAAAATAGAGATCCCCATTATGAAATTGGTCTGATAGACAGCAGCTGGAATATCTGGCCCTTTGTACTGACATCTCCTACGTGTGTACGTTCAGCTGCTGGGACCTGAGCATGTGCAGCACATTATTTTCTCTATCTTTGCAATCTGGCAAGAAACTATAGTGCCCAGAAAGGTTACAGATGTGGCTATAAAGCTTGCATGAATACTTGCTCAGCTGCATGCATCACAGCTACTTGAGCCTGACTCCCCCTTGGAGTCAAGTAAAGGAGAAGCAGGGATTTCTGTAGTGAGCGCACCTTTAAAATAAGAACATAAACACCCACTGCAGCATAGGATTCCCCAGGCTAGCTATAATTTGGGGTAGTAGGCTGTATTCTGTAGCGAAAGATCCATATGGGAGTGTTTCCTGCTTGCATATCCAGCTGCCTTTGGCTGCTTAGCCTGAATGATTTTCAGAAGCATCAACATTCAGCACAAGTCTACAAGGAAGCTCAGCCTCCTGTAGATTTTGCCACACATGCCTCAGCTTGGCTTTTGCTAAATATTGGGCATAAACCATTTATTTACACCGCCTCTTTGTTTCTTGGTCCTGAAGATATGATCCATTTCCACAGACGTCAGGAATGATATTCATTCCCATTTGCGTCAGTGTGGCATGGGTGGGATAGGCAGGAGTGGCCTCTATGGCTGCTCCAAGTGCCTCTGCTCCCTGGGTTATGAGTGATCTGTTCCTTGCTTGCTGCCTGTGCCACACGTTCAAGGTCTGTTCTCTTGTTTTGACTGGCCAAACAGCCTATGAAGTGTCACTTCTTTGTGCCTGGATAAACACAGCACTTAGGATCAGGCATCTAGTTGGAATATTCATAGCAAATGTGCTTAAAATGCTTTCTGAGACAGTTCTTCAGTGCTCCGTTTGGGGTCACTCCCTCTGAAAACTCGTGCCAGCAAACTTGTTCACTGGAACACTGACAGGAAGAAAACAAAGAAAAGGTGAAAATATAATTGAATCCACTTCCTTTCAAAATTGAATGAATGAATGAATGAATGAACGAATATTGCTGTAATATATTTGCAGCAACCTCCCAGATGTCTTAGACTTTGGATGAACTTGGCTCAGAAGTACTTTTTCTTTTTTTTCCCCCCAAGTTTTTGAACATTTTACAACCCATAATAAATAATGAATATTAAATCTCATACAGCCTTTCCTAGCTGATAAAGAAAAAAGCATGCTGTATCCTACCAATATATCGTTGTCTTCAAGAAAGCTTTGGTACCTTAGAACTGGGAATGGGCCTGGATCCCCCAAACTGAGTACTTCCCTGCATTTTTTTGGGTATGAGTGTTAGATTTGTAAATGTGTATTCCTACAGCTTTCAGTGAGAAAACCAGGATGCTCTGTGCACTGTCATGTATTTATAATATGAGATAAATCATCAGGATGTGTCTTGAGAGATTTCAACTATTACAGACCTCGGAAACTTCATGAGAGGAGATCATCTCCCAGAGTTCGTGTCTTGCTGAGGTCAAAACCTTGTAAGAACACAGCTATTCTAAAGAATTAAATGTGAACCTGATGTTAGCACTGATTTAATCTTGCTCATAAACTTCCAACTCAAGCCAAAACCTCTCTACATGTGGATAGCAGAGATGACAGCTTGATGGATCTGAAGCTTTAAGCATTGTGTACAGTGGGGATTGTTAAGTAGGATGAGGGATATGTAGAACCTTGGGTAGTCCTGTTAGGATGTATAAGCCCTTCACAGTTTTGTCAGATGAAGAGCAAAGATGGATTTATATGTTATGATGAAGGAAACTGGAACCTTCCTACCAATGAATGCTAGGAAAACTCTTATATTTTCTCCAATGAATTTCATGCCTGCATAAGCCAAGGGGATTCAAAATTGATGGCTCTGCATGCCAGGGGCCATAACCTCCAGAGAGTGCAAGTGGTTTTGGAAGATCCCTGGAAAAGAATGAGACCTTCAGGTAACAGAGGGTATTTTTAGGGATTTTGTTTGTTTGTTTGGTTGGTTGGTTTTTACAGTTAAAGGAAATGAAATGAAAGCCCTAATTTGATTTCTCTTTGTAAATTAATTGGTGTTAATTATTGCTATTCATAGAACAGTGTGCCCTCAAGGTCCCAAATGTGCAGAGGCTTGTACAGCTACTTTCTGTAGCTATTGAATCCAGAACTGATAAACAACTGCCTACAAAGTTAAAGGTACGTGTCATTGCAGGATTCGGGCAGGAGGGGTTTTCACTGTTATTTCAAGAGTCCAAACAAAACAAGGGTGGTTGGAAAACACAAAATTTATTCTCTTTATTCAAACACAATTCCTGATCAATTGCTTTCTTTGAGGCTCTCTTGCTAAGCCTCGAGCAGGAGAAAGTAGTAAGGAATCACAAGTGAATGACAAAATCGATCAAAGGCAGGAAAGAAAAGCAGCCTCCTTGGTTTTGGTAAGTATCAGTTCTGTTCACATAAGCCTATATGTTGGCTTCATCCACAGCCAGCTTTGGGTGGGCTGGCTTTTTCACCTTTGGGTGAAAGCCTGCTCCTGCACATGGTTGTTTAGCACTGTGAGTGTCTGAGCACAGCTGTACAAAATACTGGGCTGTGGTGCACCAGTGCTGGACCCTGTGCTGTGCGTTCTGTCCGGCAATGATCCCAGCCCCAGTCTGTGCCTGGCACAGCTGCAGGGTCACGGCGTGTTGCTGCAGTTGCACCATCCTACAGAAACATCCCATGCCATTCCCTTTGCACCAGCTTGTGGCTCAAGGAAAAAATGTACAGCCAAGGATGTGCTGGGTGGCATCGACATCAGCTGCCTCTTAACAAGCTGCAGCTCACAGGGGACTCACTGTGAAGAAGAGAGTGCGTGGCATTACAGCATGGTTTTGTCTAGCCAAAATAATTGATAAATTATATGCTTCCTCTCTTCTTTCTTAAAAAAAGTTCCCTGTCACCCCACCATGCATAAACACACACAAATTGTCATGGGTAATGTTTTGACCCTCCTGTAGGAAAGACAAGGTAAAACGCACTTAATTTTGGTAGACACTCACTTTCCAGTTTCATATGGAAGTGACGCAGTTCTAAATTACTGCAGAAAAGAGACTCTTAAAAAGGGATGAAGAGTCTAAAATGTGAATAAAAATAGAAGCATTTTGCAAAAGAAAATGTAAACCTTTTGGGGAAAATTTTCAATTGCATTTTCGTACTGTACTTTTGCTTTACCTCTATGATTTGGAAGAAGAGGAAGGTAACTACACAGTGGTTCATCTAGCTGATTTTCTATATGTACATGTGGAATAAATCTCTTTTAAGTTGCTGGATAGTCCTGGAAAACACATGACATTTAGGGAGAAAAAAACTGGTGGGATAGACATTACACCCATGCAGAGAATAAAGCAGATGTCAAAGCTTCTAACAAACAAAATTTTAGACTTTCTCCTAAATGTTTAAATGAAATATGAAACTGAGTTAATTAAGATCTTATACTGTAGTTTAGTCATCTTGTGTGTTTCATAACATAACTAGGCTTGGTTTTCCAGAGAAATCTGTTTGCTAGGTGTCCAACCTCAATGAAAATTCTCTTTGAAAATTAAGGGGGAGGGGGGAGGTGTGATAAAAGCAGCACTGTATCTGGGTCCCTAGCAAGACAGCACAATTAAAGGTAATTGCGATATATTGAAGTATTATACAAAAGAAAAATTTCAGTCTTCAGTGGAAGGATATGGTAGGAAACCCCCAAAGTGTGAACAAGGTGTCTCTTGGTTCATGTGTTCTTGAGCCTCCCCACACCCATCTAATATTTGAGAGGCCAGTTTTAAGCACAGAGGCCGCAGTCGTAGTCCCATCCTTTTTGTCATCGGCTGGGATCAGGTAGAAAGAAGATAAGGGGATTTTTGAAAAGGGTAGAAGACCGATCTCAGAGATTTTAAATGTTTTGTCTAGAACTGAAAGTACTTTCCATGAAGTTTAAAAAAATATTTTATTATACATTTAGCTGTTAAGGCGTTAAATCAGGCTCAGCTTTTAAATACAACCCTCACACCCTGTTGCTATTTGTGTAGGACTGGGCCACTCTGATTCAAAAAGTAATAGTATTAAGAATAAGAAAAGGGATTTGCTAAGAATATTGAGGCTGAATCACAAAGCTGTACTTCTGAAACATAACTTTTCATTAAAAATATAGAATGCCTTCTTAGCAAGGAACTGCAGAGTGCTTTAAAAAGCTAGTGATGTTATTGGTAGGTGATATATTTTGAAAATGGAAGACGAGGAAGAGAAAACATAATTTCCTCTAAATTTAGCATAAATTCTATTACCTCTGTTATTGTCCCATAGGCCAATGGCACAGCTTTCCTAAAGCATCTGCTTCCTAAATTATACAGTATGGTTTGTTCTTTGAGAGCTCTGTATTGTTTCTATGGAGATCATTGCAAACACTTAGCTCTTCATGCTTATATAGGGATTATGACTTAAAGAATAAAAAGGGAGTGTGAAGTTGGGCATCTATATAGGTACTTAGGTATCAGTAGCTTGTAATCTGCTGGCAGATCAGCAACTGTGAAAGTTTGCTTTGTGTTTGGATTCAGGGAAGTGATTGCCAGGGTCTCCTGTGGACAGAGACTCCTTGGCCAGGGACTGCAAGTTATTTACTGATCAGTCATATTTTATCTTGATTTCTTCCTCCTATTTCCTTTTAGTTAAGGGGACTCTTGCAATTAATCACAACATTTTTAGACACCTGTGATGAGGATTTAGCATTGCTGGGCACTTAATCCAAAGCATTTTTCCCATGTTGCTATATAGATACCATAAAAAGCAGGTTAGGATTTACAAAGTGGTGATACTCTTCCATTGCAGATACGAGGTGGAGGTACAAGTAGATTATATGTTGTTTAGTCCAAAGCCTCTGGCAGAACTGGAAACTGAACTCCAAGTCTATTTTCTTCTTTGAATGTCTGTAACCCCAGAACAGCTCTTCTATCTTATCTTGCTCACAGACTTTATTAATGTGCAGCTGGACCTTGGCGTCCTAGTGACTCAGTGTTATTATTCAGCAGGACTTGGGTGCTGGAAGTATTAGATCTATTTTACATAATTTATATAATTTACTCTTGAATGTCAGAAGGGAAAAGGAACCCCTAAGTTTGATTAGACACTAAATTCATTATTTCACATTAGAATTGCCTTCTCCAGAGGACCAAGGATACTTATTTGATTCAGTAACGAGAGCTCCAAAGGGTACTAATTTAGTAAGACTATTGACTGTTCATTACTCTGATGTTGCTCAAATAGCTGAGAGCATGTGTGGTGTTTAATGTGATCTTAAACATTACTATCTACGGTAAATCAGAAACAGGGCACAAGTGCTATAGCTGCTGTTTAATGATGTATGAAAAAGCTGCCTGGTAAAGTGCACCATTAAGAAAAGCTAAAACCAGTGCTGAACAAAGACCTGATGAAATATTGATACCTTTGCAGCCAGTACGATTTCTTCTTACTTGGAAAGTGAAGTCTGGGTTTCTGAAATATCAAACTTAACTTGAGCAAAGTAATGCAATCAGAAGGATGAGAGAAAACTATCTATTAGGGGAAAAACAAGCCACAAACCAAGGAAAAAATAATACATTTAGCCTTCAACATGTTTAGTTTATAACTGGGAAGACTTCAGTTCAACCATTATTCTCTTTCTATTGAAATACTGAACTTTCCCCACCCCATCCCCAGCTCTTTCCTTTTTCTTAGAGAAATAATCTAATAAAAAAACCCAACTTAGTAAGACATTCCATTTCAAAAGATGGGCTAAAGGATGTAAGATTCATCCCACCTTTAAAAAGTGTAAAAAGATTTATGTTTGTGGAAGCTTTCTCAGGTCAGATGCCATCATTGCCAGACCTTCTCTCAGAGATTCTTGGGAAAATCATTATTCCACCTGCAGTGGACTTGTATGTGCTAAGCAGGGAGAATGCTTTTCTTCTTTGCAGGTGTGTATCTGACATAATGGTTCTGTTCAGCACTGACATGAGCACTGTTACTTAACTGCAAAGAAGTGGGCTCACTTTTGCCAATATTTTGCCATAAATCTAGTGTTTCTGCTTGCAGACCTGACTCCAGGACAGGCTAAGTTCCCTTTAAGCTGGGAAAGTGCCTCTTTGACTCTTTGTGAGTCAAGGCTCAAGCAGCTATGAAAATTAGGTTATTTTTGTTTTACTTTCAACTTCTCTGTTTCATTTTTTCTGCCTTCCACAAAACTCAGGCTTTTCTGTAACTAGGGCTGTGGTAGGTCAGTGCTGTTGCCTGTTGCTGTTTTAGCTGCTGCAAGGGTCCTGTGTACAGACACGTGATGGAAGTTTTCATAAATCAGGGTTGTATCATAGCTGTGGAAGCTGGCAGGGATGCCAATATCTGTGCTTAGTGGTGAGTGTCTCTCTCACAGGAACATCTCTGTAGTTTGTGTTGGGGGAGACATGGTAGCTGTCCTACCCAACTGCTGCATGAGTGATTTGTGGGTCCCATACAGCCCTCACTCAGCCTGGAAAGAAATAAAATGGGAAACAGAGAAGGCACCCAGAAATGGTGAAAGCAGAGAGTTTAATAAAAAAAAACCAAAAGGAAGAGCTTCTTCATATAGCATGTAATGAAATTGTGCTACTCATCAACACAGGATGTTGAAGAGACCTGAAGAATGAACTCAGTTCAAAACAAATAAAATAATAGGATTAGGCAACTTTATTAGAAGAGGTCCATTGGTGATTATTAATGAAGTAGGTGGAACTTCCAGGTCAGAAAATCTTGGAGCCATTGATTTTAGGAAACAGGATACTAACCAGGATAGAATCATGCTTCCCTGGCCTCATTTTTATATGGAGTTTCAATTACTGAGGTGTGCCAGAGACCTCAGGTTAAAGCAGAGAAGCCTTTCTGCTTAAAATATCCTGAAACTAGGGACTTGATTCAGTCCAGGTGAAACCCACAGGTCCCTGGTCTGAGAAGGATGTTGCCCTCTGCAGAGAGGCAAAAACAGGAGGTCATATTTCAGGAACTGGCAAATGCCTGGAGAGAGCCTTTTCTCTCAGCAAAGTCTCAGTGGTCAATCTAAACTTGGGAGAAGCTCCAAACTGACAGGATAAATGCCAGGCACATGGTTACTAATGTGCAGTGTGGGCTCTCACCATTCTGCTGCTCCAAGAGTATAGTTCTGTATAGTTCTGCCTACTCCAATATACACAATAAATGTATAGGGTGTGTACACATTCATGTGTGTTTGTTGACTCTGGGAGAGGAGCAAAATGAAAGAAGAATCAAGAATCATGTGCTCAATCTTTGCTCCAGCAGCATTTCAAGCTTTTGGGGGCTGCAGCATAACTTTTTTACAAGTGTGTACTTTAAAACCAAATAACAAAAGAGATTTTAGAGATAATTGATGTAGATCTGTGGTATTGTGCAAGGAAGTGCCCTGAAGAAAGATCCTGAGACAGGCAGCTCATTCAGGTTGTACTTAGCTCAAGAAGAGTAGGTGGAGAGAGAAGCCTCTAGCCTTTCTACTCTTCTCCTTAAACAAAGACCACCTTTACAAATATGTGTCTATTAGAGCCTTTGGTCTGCAAATTTCTCTCTTGCTCACACCATCATAAAAGATTCAGAGAGCTGTATCTTTTTGATTACTAATTTATGCTGTTTACAGGCTGGGTAAGGGGAAAAGAAGAAAAGCTCTGAAAACTCCAGAAGCTGTGCTTTGTTATTAGGAGAAACCAGAATTCCTCAGTGCTGTGCAGCCTGGTACAGAATTTTATCTATTTGGAGAGGACATAGAGTCCAGTTTGACAATACAGGTTCTGAGGAAAGCACCACAGGGTGGGAGCAGCAATGAGCTTGGGGAATACTTACTGAATGAGACCTGACAGGAGTCTGAAACCAGGGCTCCTGGAGATGCCAGTTCCACTAAACTGGGGGAAAGGCTTGTATGCTTAGCTTCAAACACCTCCTTCCCACCTCCTTGCCTGGATCAACCTGAGGTTGGCCATGCACAAAAATGATCCCCTTTCCTGAAAGACATTAGAGCCATAGTGCCTCACTTCTATTTCCTAGAGGTAACAAAAATTTTTATCTACCTCAGGTGTGTGCCTATCTGGAAGCAGGGTAGCATTTTCCTCTTGCTCTGTCATGAGGCTGCAGGACACCTCTCACCATCTGCACTGCACTGCACTGCCCCCATTTCGTTTCTCTCAATACCAAGCCTTGATTTTCATCAGATGGGTCAAGGTATGCAAGGAAAGTAGGTCCAACCCCTTCAAGAGACACATATGGGATCTATGCAACTTTGTTTTTCTCCTTATTTCTCTTTTTCTTTTCAATTATTCAAGCAGAAATACGACTTTCCTCCTCCACAGCAGTGCAACTAGCACATTGAATAAAATTACGTATTGTAATTTCTTTGCATCTTTTCCCAGGATTCTTAAACTCATTTGTTCATCTAAATATATGAACAAAGCTTTACCTCCCTTGCCTTGAATGGATGCAGACACTCCTTAAGTTAAAAGAAAAAATGACATTGGGATGCTATCACTACTTTAGGGAAGCCAGAGGAATTAAACTAAGGCCACCACCATCATGTGTGCATTCACACATTTGTGGGAAGGAAAATTGAAAGTTCAGGACTGAAAGATGGAGTGCTGGTTTGTCATCTTCTCTTTTTAAAACATGCACCTTAGTAATTTGATGGATCACATGGATCCCTGTCTCTGAAACAAAGAAGTAAGAGATGCTCTTTTGCTGGTGATGTAAAATAGAAGACACGGCAAGCCTGCCGAAGATGCATTCTCTGTTAGGCAAGTAAATAGCTGCACTTGCTTAAAGTTAATACAAATGCTGGCTAAACTGTTTCTCAGACAAAGAACTAGAGGGACAGATAGTGCCTCCATTAGAACTTGAAAGGATTAAAAAAAACAGTCACACTTCAAAATATCAGTGCCCATGTGACAAACATAATTTAGGGTGTGGAATGTAGGTTTCTCTTTGCTTATAAGTGGGCTCAGCTACTCTTTGTGTCTGCAGTTTTGTTCACTTGTACACACAGAGTCTGCAGAAGCTTTGCTTTGATAACGTGTTCCCAGCTCTGTTCTCTTTAACCTGCAAGAAGTTTCATCTGACGATGACTGGACTTCTAAAAAAATTCAACAGTACTTTTCAAAATCAAAAGAGCTTAGAGAAACATTTTATTAATAGGAAAATATGGCTTTGACATCTGTAGAAGGAAGGGAAAAACAGGTGTCATAAGTAGATCATGTATTTGCTTTTCTAAAGGTTCGACAGAGCTCAGTGGTCAGGCCTGAAAATTTGCAATGTGCCTCCAAAACCTGCCAGTACCCAGAGACCAGCATGCACAAAAACCCACCCATCACTCCAACACATGCTTCCCTAGTTCAGAATAACCTCCTTCCCTGAAGGGCCATGTGCATAAAGTGCCAGTACATTACAGCTCTTGTAACTGAATTTTAAACTGAAAATAGCATCTTAGATTGGAAATGCTGACATAGGCTTAGTGACAGCAGTGCCAATTTAACAGTTGTATGCACTATGGAGTGTTCTTGCAACATTCCTCATCTGAAAGACAATCTGTGCATGGTATAGATTAGTCTGGTTTAAAAAAAAAAAAGTTGTGGGGAGAGAAAACCCCAACTGTGGTCTTGGCTGGCAAACTCTGTCAACCAATGCAATCTGTGCTCCTGATGTTTACTGCTTGAAGCTAAATAGGATATTTAGCCAAATTTCAATTCGTGCTACAAATAAAGCTCAATTTGTGTATGTGCATATGTGTGTGTGAGAGAGATGATTGCTCATTTAAATGACAACTTTATATATGATAATTACAGTCATTAATGAAGACACAGTTACTTTACCATAGATTACAAGGATAAAAGAAGATCGCCCAAGAATCATGTTCTGGTATAGAGTAGAGTCAATAAGAAAATTAGTCCAAATACTATCCGGAAAATTGTTCTTAAATAATGCCCTAAAGGTTAAAGGAACAATGGGTGTAAATTCAGTGGAAGAAATTTGAAAAGCACACTAGGGGTCACTGTTGCTACTTGAGCAAAAGCTTTTTCTGCTTCTTTTTCATTTAAGACATTAAAGATCAAATATTTCAGCAGGGGAAAAAAGTACTTCTGTATCTATATCTTTCAAAGTATGTACATTTTGATATCCTAAAAAGTAAACAATATATTGATACAGAATGGATGGTTGTGCTATGATTGTGGAAACGGTATGTACCTTACTTATGAAGAACTTGGAGTCACAGGACAATGCAGCTCTATTTTGTGCAGCATCTTTCATACAAATGGCATTCCCCAACATTTTATAGCTTGTAGCATTAAATAATATAGCTTTAAATTGCAGAGATAAATAATCAGTGGGAGAGAAATTAAATGTTACGGGCAAGGGACAAAAGAAATGTTAGATATTTGAAAGCTGTGAGAAGGCATAAATTGCAAATTGGAGGCAAAGATAAATGAGGAAGCCAAACAAATAAGTTTTGTGATGCAGGAGAAAATACTTCAGTCTTCACAAATTATTCATGAGATGGGTATTAAAGGGGAAGCAATAGTTTTATATCATAAATATAATCCTATGCCTGGTTGTATTTATAAAGCAGTGTGTGTGTGTTTGGGTGGGTGGGTGTATATATATATATTTATATCTGTAGAAGAAATCCGTCTGAATGCCCAAGGGTGTAGACACTCACTATAAATGCAGGACTAGACCATGGCATGTTGCATTTGTTACAGCCTTCAGCAATTAAAAAGGACTGGATTTAGTGTAACATTTTTACCCATTGATATGGAGAATAAAATCATACACTTAATATAATAGGAATATTATCATAGACTTCAAAAGCAGAAGGTGAAATGTTCCTGCAAAATGCAGTTATTTTCTCTGAGGTCTTGGTTGTCTCATGAATGCCATTAAATTTCAGGAGACAACCAGCTTCCCTAACAGCTCAAGGAGTTAAGCTTGATAGAAAGGAGTGCAAGTGAGGGAGAAGGCAGGTACACTGAACATTTTCAGAGAACACTCCTCTGTGTTTGGTCTTCAAGCTCTAATTATCACCTCGTCTTTCAGAGCTGCCACTGAATTGGATATGGGTTTAGGGGGCTGCCCAGTGATGGCTGCTGTTTCTGACAACTCCTCACCTGCTAACATCATTGGGATCAGAATTTCCAGCTCCTTGGGAACACTGATACTTTTCCAGCTTTCCTTCAGTCTTTTTGAAACCATGTGGATTTTTCCTGTGTACATCCACTGCCCCTGTAAATAAGAAACTCAAGAGTTATTATCCCATACCTGTCAATATCACCATTTTTAGTGATAAGGCATTTCCTCTGCAATTTATCCATGATCCATTTTTTCTGTATGCCTGGGATTATCAGGAATTGGCAGCCCACTCAGCTATACTGCACTGTCTGGCTATGGGCTGTCTGGACAGTTGGCCTCTGCCACAGGCACACAGATTGTTTCTGTAGCTCCTGTCTGTTGGTGGTCTGGCATCATTGGATTCTAGGGATCTTCAAACATCAGCAGCTCAAGATTATCCCAAAGTACAGTACTGAATTACAGAACTGAGAAAGTAGCAGCAAGATTTTATCTACATATATTCTGTATGTATATAATACCAATTTATAGATTTAATACAAGTCAGGGCCATGTTAAAGCCTTAGGCTGTTATTTTTTTTTTCCCCCAGAGGTGTGGTATTATTTTTTTTTCTGAGCTAGTTTCTTCTTATAGAATTAGGCATGGCCCTATCTTTTAATGTGACACTACCCACAGACCTGTAAGGTGTTATATTTAGACCCCCAAAGCATTCCCTGATACCCAGGTAGCTTTATTAAAAAGTGGAAGCTTTTTAGGGTAAGGATTAGCAGCTGCTGAGGGATGATGGACCAACATGATCAGTTTTCCACAATGATATTTGTGTGGCTATAATTTTCCTCTTGGCCATCTTTGGACTGAGAAATTCTCTCCCTTCTAAACAAAGTAATACTAATGAGGGAAACTAGTGAAAAACTGGGGAAGTCACCCAAACCTGTATGTAAGAGCTGAGATATTCAAACTCAGATGCACAGTCCAAGTCATCTTTAAGAAATCTTATTTTGAGAGACCTGCACAACCATTTTGTGGAAACTCAGCCCCAGTAGCTTCTTGCAGCTGTGAGTTTGAACTGGATGTGGCTTGAGAGCTGTGTTTGAGGAGAAGAGGGAATGAATAACTTTAAAAGACTGGCAGAAAAGTTCAGTTGTCTCCCTCTGGTTTTCCTGTTTGTACTGTTTTAGCATTGGTCTTTGACTATGCAACACTTGGCCTTGAGTCTTTTATTTGGTCTTCTCTTTAACAAAGCTCTTCTTGTCAGAGCCAGAAAAGAAAAGAGGATACTAAAGCAGAAAAAAATCCCAAAAAAACAAACCATATTGCAAGAGAACTCCTTCCCAGTTTGGAGTAAGTGTAAGGGATTCTGTGGTGTAAGAAAGGCCCAGTGGATGGTTCTAATCTTTTTCTCATTGGCTCTCATACCAGTTTATCTTCTCCAAGTTCACCAGCGAACCACTGTCCCTCATTCCTTTCAGGCCCCCCATCCAGTTCCATTCCTAACATAGTCTTCAGTGACTACTATAACCAGAAATGGAAAATCCTACATGTTCTCTTCCTTCTATCATTTGTCTAGCATCTCAGTGTATCTTCTGAAGATATTTGTTGTGCAGACATCTTCTTCTCTTATGTGTCAAAACCAAGACCAAGGTATTGTGGTTGCCAGTGAGTTACATTGTGTGGCCCAGCAGCTTGGATTGGAAATCATAAGTGAGCTGGTGAATTCCCAGGCTGCTACCAAGCTGGGCAGGTAATTACCTCTTTCTGTTTTCTCTCCCATCTTATTTTTGTACTATAATTCTTTAGAACAGGGAATATCTGTTACTATGTGAATACACATAGGTGTATTCACAGGTGTAGTGTGAAAGCTGCTAGACATTACTGGAATGAGTATTATAAATATCTGGAAGATGATTTAGCAATTTTAAGAACTACAGTATTTATTTCCTTGCCAGCCTTTTTTTTCCACGGTTATTTTCTTCTTTGTCTATTCAGTGATTGCTTTCTCTGAATAAAAGCAGAATCTTTCTTTATGAAGCACAAAGTGAAAATGTGAAAACTCTAGGTACTGCTTCAATATTATTGAGAAACAATAAAAACACGTCCTAGTATCTAGCAATCACTGCATGTGAGAGAAAGAGGCAGGAAATAAAAGAATCATGTTGCATTCCCTTACTGAACGAATATTAGCACTTCAGGGTACTGTATTATCACAATGCACTTAAGAAATCCAAATTATTGTAGCAGTGTGAATCAAACTTGCTCAGTTCTTTCCCTGTCACACAGGCTGAGCTGCTGATGTTATTTTAATCAAAGATTTGATCAACAATATTAGGAAGAGAGATAGCAGAGAAAATTAACACATATGCTTCTCACTAGGGAAGGGATTATTATTTTTAAATCTGCATTTAGTTCCTCACTACCTGGAGTGATTTCTTTGGACATAAGCACAGCAGCCAAAATTCTGTGTGCTGTATCTCAAAGACAGTAGAAATAGTCACAGCGCCCAGAAATTTACCTCATGTTTTTGAGGCTTTTTGAGGTTTTCGAAAGAAACCAATTCCTATCAGTCTTAGTTTGAGGTGAAGGAACTTTCCACTTCGCAGTTTCACATCTTACATGAACACTGTTGAAGGCTGTTTTTCTTGCATTTGGATTATTATTATTGGAGTATTAGCCTTTTAATTAAACCTGGGTGCTGGAAAATTAGATCAGCCCCTTTGGGGGAAAGAAACATTTTCTGCATTTACCCTGTTATCCTCTCACAGCAAGTGGATATTCCTGTTTCCTGTGAGTGTAAGGAAGACAAGAATTTCAGGACTGGGGAGTTTATGTGCAGAAGCTTGTCCAGGTAATGGCAGTAGCCCTTTTCCTTTTTGCCTGTCATTCCTCCTTTCCCAGCTGAATTGGGCAGACAGCATAGCAGAACAGTGAAGAGTGGCTGCCCATTCCTCTTGGAAAGAGCTTTCATTACCGTGTGCCACTGTCTTGGCCAAGTGAGCAGCCTTGGAGCAGGATATGGAATTTCAGTTCCTCTGAATAGCCAGGGGAGAAGCCTTAAAATCAGCCCAGTGCATTCACATCCAAATAGGTAGCATGGTCCAGAATCCACATAACAGAGCTGAAACATGATGGCACAAGACATTTAACTGATGTCAAATTTAAATCCCTATTAAAAAGAAGTGTTCTCTACTCTGCATCAGGCCATCCATTCTGGTAATTTCATTCCATATTTCTTTTTTTGTTGAAAGAAGACATAGATTAATGACAGAATAAATCTCAGCAGAAGGAACACGCTCCTTATAAGGCAGGCTTGGGGTAGAGATGGTGGAAATTGTAACATAGGATGACTTTGTTGGCAGAGAAAGTTGCATTTGTACCATTTATATTTGAAAATCCTTCACCCAGGGCAGCATAGTTCAGCCAAATTAACTCCATCTGGATGGATGGAGCTGAGGATTGCCTGTCAGAGAAGGAACTAGAATCACATGGTGTAACTCAGGGAGACATTTTAAAAACCTTTAGTGACCATGGTGGATCTGTTCAGACAAAAGGGGTGGATGGGAGAGATACAGTGGGGACCCCTCCAAGGGATGGAAAGTTCTGAACAGCGCCTGTTTGTTCAGCCATCACTCCCAGCTGGTCTGCCCCAACTTGCTGGCTTTTAGAGAAATATGGCTGTGGCTCTTGATGGTCTTGAATTAATATACAATCCCACCAGACAAGTGAATGTTTGCTATTTGCTCTGCTGTCAGCACATGATGTTTAGTGAGATTCCTGTGATGATTTCTAAAGCCTCAGGCTCTGTAATCACATGAACATAGACTCATCCCTAGCTTCTTGTAAAAAAAAAAAAAAAACCAATACCAGCCATAAAATAGAACTTTGATCCTCATGAATGTAGAAGAAAAGGGCAAAAGTGTGTTGCCAGTTTGCACGTTAAAAAATAATGAATAGCAAATGAAGAAAAAAGTACTTTTAGCAATGTCACAACCTTAAAACTCGCCTCATGATGGAGAGAAGAGGCTGGTGTGAAGGTTCAAAGCAGTGTAAAGCCATATCATGGTGTAGGGAGGCTTGTGGTATCTAAGTATATACTGGTCAGGTCACCTGTGGGTATTTACACACAACATGGCAGATCTCACAAAGCAGGCATTCCCCTGCCACTCATTGGAAAAGCCTGGGCTTGTTCAAGGCCACCCAAAACATCAGCAGAGAGGGAAGGTAGTGCTTTTCATTTCCTATTACCTGCCTGGTAGAACAGTTCCCCCTCCCTCTCCTGTGATCCCCCTGCCTTTCTGTCTTATAACTGCCTTCATGGGAAGGTAAAGACCTACTCTCACATCCAACTCTGTGTTTTCAAAGCTGCTGGAAATGGAAGGTTTTGCTAAATATTCATTGGTCTGTGGAGAGAATCAATAAGGCCATAATCCAGAGTGGAGTAAGGGCATGTGCTCTTGTTTATCTTCAGGTCTCAGGAGCGTGAAACCCAAAAGGGCAAGTTTTAAGTAAAGACTTCTCTAATGCACTCCTCTTGGCTGTAGAAAACCAATGAAAGTGATTGTGAATAGACCAGATTTTCCTATAGTGCCTGGTAGCCTAGTATTAAAGGCATTCCCAGGTCATTATATGTTAAGGTTTCTGAAGAAAGTGAGGTTTAAACTGCAGGGTATGGGTCGTCAGAGTGTGACATGGGAGGAAAACAGGAAGGGAAAGACATGATCATGTCCTTCTCCTTTTGTGTACAGTATGTGTGTAGCTTTTTTTTTAATGTATTTTTTCCTCTTGTCTTTTTTTGACCTTAATGAAGATATTTTTTATGTATTACTCTTATGAAAAAATGTTTTTGAGTTTTCACAGAGGAGAGGAGGAAGAAAAAAGAGTTCTATATCAACTGAAAGACATGTAATTTTTCTGTTTCAGCCATCGAAGTGAAAAAAAAAAAATTCAAGGATTAGTACAGCCCTAATCTGGGGATGTATATTTTAGAGATCACATTATGCTGAATATATCCATTACAAACACAAAGTAAAAACCCATGCCATTATTGTGCCTGTTCAGTAGCCACTTTTCAAACTGAAATATCTCAGCCATCTAAATGACATTTTTATTTTTGCAAAAATGCTAAAAGCAATTAGAGGGCAATATTGACTGTTCACTTGCCAAATTTCACTGTTCCAATGCAATCTGCTTTTGAGTTACTGTACACAAGTGCAAAAAGCATCCCAGATAATTTTACATACATTACAAGTGAAACCAAAAAGAAATCACCATTTAAAAGAAAAGAAAAAGCTGTTTATAAAAGAAATGCTTACTCCCAAGTTGAAACCATGTGTCAGCATAGAGCAATCTGTTAAACTTGAGTTAGGAACCCCTGGAAAAAAATAGTTTTTTTGCAATGCCATTGCTGAGAGTCATAATTCAAGCAGAGAGGTTTCATGCTGATGTTCTGCATAGGAAATGTTCACTACATGCCTTTGGTGAGAGAATTTTGTCTCTTCTCTCTCAGTAACATTAATTAGTTATTTTAGCTGTTTCTTAATTTTAAAAAAATACATTAGGAAACTCTTGCATATAGCCATATACAAATGAAGAGGATGGATTTTTTGTAATTTAAAAAAATCATGGTCAACCCATCTTTCCAGAATTCGAGGCTACCTCCAGTTTACCTGAAGAGCTATTCATTTCTCTTCAGTGTGAATTTATGCAGCAGGGTCATTCTTAGAGAGTTGAGTAAAGGCATAGGTAAGTCAACTCAAAACTTTTTTGAGGAGCTCAGATACAAGATGTTATTTGTAGCCAGAGAAAATTATTAGGATGCTCTTGCAAAGGTGCTTTTGATTGGATTGGTTAAAAAAAGTTATCCAGGTTGACCTGGCTGGAAATTGTTACAGATACTGCTATCCCTTGGGGTTTTTTCTCCTCTCACACTTTGTCCATGCAGTGTAAAAGTCAGATGCATTTGGGGTCAAATTCTCAGAGTATATGGTTATGTTAAAATCAGTTGGGTTCCACTGTTGGGGTAAATCATAGCTCTAATTTTCTATCTGCCATTAATTTATCTGTGGGCTATGAGCCAACATCTGTTTTTTCTGCCTCAGGGTTTGATTCTCATTAATGCTTAGGCTTCTTTACGCCCTCTTGGCAGTAAAAAATGGGCTTGCAGAAGAATTTCATTTGCATCCATTTGGTGGCCCCCATTTTAACTTCTGACACACTTTTCTGCCTTTTCAATGTGTTTCCCTGAAGAACTCACAAGTGTTTTGCTCTTGGATCAGAGTTTTCATTACTGTGTTGTCTGCCCTCATGCATGGAAAACAGAGATTTTATCTGCCAGAAATGAATGAGTTTTAATCGTAATGGTCCAAGCAAGTGTCATGATTTAGAGCATAAGAGGATCAATGGCATAGAAGGATTGCACTATGAGCTGGTGTAAACAGAAGCTGGGATGTGAGAAGGTGGAATGGTTTCCTTTCCTTTCAAGAAAAATGTTACCCTGGGAGAAAAATGGGGTTACATTTTATGAACTGGGGAAAACTGCCCCTTTTTTCACGAGGCCAAGTGGTGTAAACACAAATTTCTCAGCTCTCTTCCACACCCTGCCCCCTTTCACTCCCCTCACTCCTTAGGGAAACTGGGCTACTTCCCTGGGACATCCCAAATAGAGTTGATATATCCCTGGTATTTTCTGGTGTCTGGGAAAAAAATTTTATCCTTCATTTCAAAATAACAAATGAGTGCCACACCAAGTGCCTTTGAGATATGATGCAGGGTAACCCTGTGAAGAATTAAACCACAGCCATGCAGAAAAGGAAAGGGGGTTATCTGAGTGGGGTGCCACAAGGGTGATGATTAGTAGGCTGCACTGAGCCATTGTTCATTGGAATATAGTCTTTATTTATAAATTATAAGTAAAGATCTGCTAACTGCCCAACTGAGGATACTTACTCATCTGCGTACTTCAGTCCAAGTGCAATAAATACAGATCAAATGTTCACCATCCATATAATAACAAGGATCTGATCCAAAGCACATTTTTATTTCTACAGGATTACCTTTGATCACGTTTTGTTTTGCTCTGTTATATATGGGTGCATCATTATTTAAAGGAAAATAAGAGATGGAGCTGAAAACAATTTTAATTGCCAGTTGGAATTCTTGGGACACTCTCTGAAAAGTAGCACCTTAGCCAACATTTATTTATACATTTTGTCTGTGCAATTTACAGTGCCATTTATTTCACATAATTTCATAATATTTTCAGTTGGCACTGAAATTTTTGAAACAAATAAATTGGAAAATTAATAAAAAGCTATCGATGATTCAAAGTAATATCAAAAGTTACTACAGACTGCAATGGAAATTACAGGTGCTCTTTGGCTCTGGGAATGCAACATTTGTATTTTTTTATTTTGTTGGGTAATCATAAAAAAAGTGTATTATGTTGGACTTAGTGCCATATTGCCCATGATGCTGCAGGAATGTCCTGCTTACAAAATGAAGAATTCAGAAATGAAAAACAATGTGCTAAGTGTGGCAGGTCTGACCTCACACCTCTCCCTTCCATTGGCAAATTTTGATTTGATCTTCTGTTACCCAACTGTATATCTCTTTTACACAACATCCTTGCCTAATCGAGAGCACTGGAAGGAATATGTGTAACCAATAAAGTTCGCTTTACAGGCTTATCATTGAGCAGAGATTTAATTTATTATATATCAGTCATCTCAGTGTAAAATAAGTTCTTCCCTTCCCTTCCCTTCCCCTCCCTTCCCTTGCCTTGCCTTGCCTTCCTTTCTTTTCCCCTGTTGTGCCCATTTTTAAAAGGATCTGGAGTATCAAAAATCATTGGAGGTCTTACCTTCGGAACTAGCCCTGGAAGGTATGTCCCAAATTCACGTGCATGGATTTAGACAATTTAAAGCATAAAATTTCCTCTGGCTAGCATTTATTTGGTACAGGAAAGCTGATGCCTCTGGAGAAAAAGTCAAAGTAAGCAATAATTAGGGGAGTAAGCTGAGTCCTTGGCATGTGCTGGTGGAGGCATCTGTGTCTCCCCTATTATCCTAGGGTTGTAAGGGATATTTGGAGACAAGAATGCAACGAAGTCACTAAGAACCAAACCACCTAAAAGTCTGCTATGATATTTCCTCAGGGAATTACCTAGGCTAGTAGCAAATATTACTGTCCCAAGATCTTCATCACTCATGTCCTGGAGATTATTTTACTCGGTGCAGGTGTGCTCCAGCTGCCCTCACTGCTGGTCTGCCTTGGAGCTTTGAACCACATGGAGAGCAGAATGTCAAAGAATCATGGAACCATGAAATGTTAAGGTCTTGGAAGGAACCTTAAAGATCATGATCCTCTCAACCTTCCACTAGATCATGTTGCTCAAGGCTTTATCCAGCCTGGGTTTGAACACTGCCAGGGTTGGAGCATCCACAACCTTCCTGAGCAACGTGTTCCAGTGTCTCATCACTCTACAGTAAAGAACTTCTTCCTAATATCCAACCTAAATTTCCTCTCTTTTGATTGGTACCCATCCCCCCTTGTCCTGTTGCTACAGCTCCTGATGACAAGTCCCTCTCTGGCTTTCCTGTAGGTCTCCTTCAGATACTGGCAGGTGCTGTGAGGCGTCCACACACCATTCCCTACTCCAGGCTGAACAGTCCTAGGTACTCCAGTTCATAGGGGAAGTGCTCCATGTCCTGTTAAATGGCAAGACTCCATCACAATGCATCACTCCACCTACAAATTGAGCTCTTTCCTGCTGGACATACCTTTCTCTGACTTTGCAAGCCACACTGCAGCAATCTCAGACCAGACGTAAAAATGAGGCAGAGATCCTTCAAACACTATTTAATTTATTAACTCTCCTGTTTCATCTCTTTCCTGCCTGAAAACTGATAAAGCAGCATTTACAGAAGTTAAAAAGAAAAAAAAAGATCTGTAGACTTGTAATGTCTCCACTCCTAGGACATGAGTAAGGTTTCTCTAGAAACTGGCTTAGACACAGGCATCTACTTTTTTGCCATCTAAAATGGCATGTGACACGTCCCATCCAAAACAACAATTTTTGATTGTTTTGGATGGGATGTGTCACATGTCATTTTAGATGGCAGTGAAGTAGATGCCTATGTCTAAGCCAGTTGTGGAATTTTCTTCTTGACTTTGGGATGTGTCTGTTATATTTTTATTCCCCTGCTCAACAGAGCACCAGGCCATATGTTGTACTTTAAAGTGCTGGTTCCAGGCTTTGCTGTGGAGAAGTGGCTTTGACCACCCCTCTGAGTGCCAGGCTGAAGTAGCTTCTTAGTGCTCTTTTGATAGGATATTTACAAAGAATAGCAAAAAATATTCCACTACCTCTAGCTTTGGGCTAGATAGCAAAAATTTCAGTGAAGATCTATAAATTAAGCCAGAATTACAGAAGCTGGAATAAAAAAGTTAGTTTTCAAAGTCGTGTTTAAACTTGTGCATACAGGTCCTCATCTCCAAAGCAAGGTGTCGCTGTTTCTGTTACAGCTGCTGTATTTTTTGTGTATCTATGACAAACTTTAAAAACCTTTTTTGCATTATTGATTTTAAAAATATTACAGAAATGTACTTCTTTCAGCTTTAGGTCAATTTCTTTGAAAACCTCTGTTCTGTCATCTATTACTACCAGTGGTGGCCCACATAAGAGAAGGCCCACAGACAAGAAGCGTGGAGCTTTTTTTATATAATGAGGTGGCAAGGCAGGCTGTTCCTGCTGCCTTTAGCTAAACTGGTCAATGTTTTTTTCTGGAACAAAACTTTCATGTTTCATCTAGAAAGGGAGAAAAAGCCTTAGCTTTAGCTTCTGTATAAATATTTGCACAATGTTAATTCTCAAGTTTGTATGTGATTGTCTTTAATTGCTTTAAATAATAATAATAAAGAAAAGAACCACTGATTTTTTACAAGATAGACTGCATGCAGTTATGTAGGGAGGTTGAAGTAGAGGCCTAAATGTACACAGTTCAGTGAGATATGGAAGGAACGGATTTGTCTCAGAAAGTCTGAGACAAAACAGAGCTATTTCAGGAAAGCCATTGCAAGTGTCAGCCTGGAAACTGGCAATCTCTGCACCTGCTAAAGATCTACACTAACACCAGTTTCCACTGCACCAGCTTTTGGCTGTATGAGTAAGAACAGCACAAATTCGGATTTCAGAAGACCTTACTAATGGCATAGTGGAAGAGGGTGAAGCTACAATGACTTCAAGAAAGAAAAAAAGGATGGAGCAGCTGGCAAAGGGTCTAATATATGTTCAGAGGGTTTTGAAAACTGCGCTGATGTTAAAATTAAGCTTGTGGACTGATGTGAAAATTAAGACTGTCTCCTTGAAGCTTCTGGCAGCTGCCCTGGTTGTTATAGAGCAGTTGCATCAACACAGAAAGTGACACCCTTAATTACTTGGATGAGACATACCTGGGTTTTGCTCTGCTTACTCTCCTTGCTTTGGGCTGTTTAAGGCTGTTTATTTGCATAGAATAGGCTACTACAAGTGTTTTAGGCTTTGATAGTTTACTTTTTCCAAAGTAAAATCATCACTTTCTACTTCCCCACCCAAATACCAAAGGAGAAGTGACCAAGCCTAAGTCCTTGATCTGAAGGGGGCTCCGAATTTTGGAAGTGTCCCTAAAGCTAACAGTGAGCTGACTTGAAATCCTGTGTCTGACCAACTCCTGACTTTCTGGAATCTGAAAACCGAACCTCAGATTTGATATTTGGCCTAGCTTCTTAATAAAAATGCAAAATTGAATTTTGTCAGCCTTCCTGAAGAACAGCCCATGAACCTGATGAACTTGAGATAAAAACAAGGACTAGCAGGATGCTATGTCCCATCTCAGACAGAGGTTAGCAGGAGTTTTGAGCAATGTGAGACTGGCCCCTCTAGCTGGAAACTTCTTTATTTGCCTCTGAGCTCTGCAGCCACTGGGGTTTGAGACCTGCACAGGTGTGTGGTGGTGAGTGAGCCATTTCTTTTGCTCAGAATATTTGTGAGGAGGGAAATCGTAGATTTTATGTGCTCACATTTTTTGATCCTTTTTAAGCAAAAAAAGAACATTTAGAATGTCAAAATCCTGTCTTAATATTTCATGGAGGTAAGTCCTTTATAAACGTGTGTTGTAAATGCCGCTATAAATTCTCCACTATGGAAAATTGCTATCTGGTTTGAAACGAGGCAGGATAAATAGAACTATAAAAGGTTACCTGGAGTAAACAGATAGGGTTTCCAAAATGTACCATGAGATAGATTGGAGCTCATAGTAATCTGTTTTCCATGCTTAACATATGATCAGCATCAGCTGAACCCTGTAACTGAGCTGCCATCTGTATCAATCCTGTTCCTAGATGTCTTGGCCCTGTTAATGAAATTTGGAAGTGGAATTGTAAATGGATTCAGTGAATGGTAGATGTCAGCCCATTGCGTGATGGGCAATCATCAATCATCCACTGTCAGTTATTTCTGTCTCAGTGAGTAAGCCTTTATTTAAAGCATAAAGTAAGAATGTTGCCAGACCACAGGAACAAGCCCTGAGCTGTTTGCAGGTGCTGCTATTCACAGCTGCCAATTAAACCCCTGACATTTCCATAATGGCCAAGAGGCAAAGCATATGCACTTGATATAAACATTTTTGTAAAAATTAATCTCAGTTTATCAATACTTCACTTTTTTTTTTTTCTTTCCCAGAGCGACATACAACATCCTACTTTTGGCCTATTGTTTGTTTGCTGTAGAAATAGAGAAATACGAATTGGAAAGCAGCCAGGGCATTCATTTCCCCAGGATATACAGTAGATTCCAGTGGCTCATTTCAACCCTTAATTGGGGAGGGAAAGCACAGTAGTGAGGAATTCCACCTTCAGAAAATGGTGTGTGTGCCCCTTGCCCCCAGCCATGTGCTCATGCTCAACTCCAGCATTTCTCATCACATGCTGGCCCTTACCTCGGTAAAAATGTAACGTTTGGTTTGGCAAATGCTGCTCCTGAAGTTACCCAGCCCACTGTGGTTTGTTGTTGCTACACCAAAATTCTACCTTATCTGGATTTTTATACAGATCTCTAGCCATACTTCTTCTGTCTGGTCCTTCTCATTACCCCTCCACTAACTGAAAAAAAAATCCAAACCACCAAAACCTAAAAATGTGAGCACATTTTAATATGCTCATTATTTTCTTTTGGGCAGGGGAAAAAATAAATTGTCATCTCAACTTATCAAAGACATTCATCAGAATTCCTGCAAATTTATATATATTTCATAAAATTGCCAGTGATAAGCTAGGGTGTTGGGGTTTTTTTGGTTTTTTTTCTGTGGGGTTTTTTTTTTCCTAGAGAAAATATTTTCATGGGACAAAAATTTATGTATTTCTACTGAAAAATAAACTGCCCAGTATTGCCACCTGACATTTATAGTTTCGAGAACATAAAAATTTTCAGAGGTCCTTTTATTTCTTGCTCTCAGCTGTTTATAGTTCTTCAGTGGTACCCTGATCTGTAAGTAAATACAGAAAAAGAAAGGACTGCATTCAAATTTTGGAGGAGATTTCATTACATGCTGATTGCTCCGTCACTTTTTTCTGCAAAGACTAGACAAGGCAGAACTGAGAGGGAAACTGGATAGCACTGGGGCATTTTAAACTTGTCTTCTTCACTCTTCATGGTACTGAGGAAGATCACATAAGTCATCCAGAAATTCTAAGTGGATTCTCATGTTTCGTACTGTCTGGTTATAAAATGCTGCACTATTGGATGAAATTAATTTCTGAAACCTATAGAATTCTGTTAACGTGGTATATTTAGAATTGTTGTTGGAGATCTTGCTGGCATGTGGGTTTTAAATGGGGTGTAATTCTTTGCCCAGCAGCTGTGCCAGTGTGCTCGTTGTCAGATGCAGAGGTGCCAGTACAGTTTTATCAGCATCACTTATTATACTTCACCTGACTGAAACAAGCCCTCCTGCCTTAAGAATTTCATGTCAATGGAATTTGATAAGTCTATCCATACTGAGTAATTTCCTACCTATCAAGGATGTGCAATTTTAAGTATAGATTGAACTTTGCTCAATGTTCTGTTTCTTTTGTCCATGTAGGTGCCTTATGAAGTTCCACAAATGCTTTGCATTTCAGGCATAGATATTACTTCAGGACTAGTTTTGAATTCAGCTAATTCAGCTGATTTTCTAACAAGCTTCTTAATTTTTAAAAGTTTCCTTTACATTCAAAGCCACTCAAAATGTTTGAGATCCACGAAAACATTGTCTTTAGATATTAAATGAGAATGTTAAAACCTGAGTAATGTTTTGACTACGTCTCTTTAAAACTTGAAGAACCAAACTGGCTGAGTTATCCAGGATAAATCAATTAATCCCACATATATTGCCATTTTATGTTAAAATAAAGAAAAAAGAAAGCACTAACTTAAAGCTGGCTGACTTTAAAAATCATAAATAAAATATCTCCCAAGTCTCAGCATCAAGTGCTTCTCTGTAGCATATTTTTGTGGCTGTAAGGTAATTTCCTGTGTTCAGGATGACTCAGCTTTCATTATCACCCAAGATAACCATCTATTTTGGGTGCTTCCATGTAAGCAGAAATCACTGAGGTTATGCTGCTGTGTTGTCCCCTCTGACTTAGCACCCCTTCTCAAGGCAAAAGTTAAAGGTCACTAATCCTTGTTGGGCTCAGCTCCTGTGGTTTTTGTAGATTTTAAGGCAATAATAACAATATTGCTCTGAGTATGTGCACATGACAATGCAGAAATGCCCAAGCTGGCTGTAAATGAACCATTGTGGATACTGGACACAGTCAAGATGGGACAGCAGAGAGCACCAAGAGGACTAATTTACCCAGCTTTTTGGCAGGGGTAGCTCCATGTAGAAAAATTTATCCTGCCAGAAAGCAGGCTCATTTATGGTTATTCATTTACAGCTAGTCTCACTACTGGAATTTGCAATGTAGACATTCTATTAAGGTGACAAGTGTATGATTGTTTTAAATAAAAATATGGAGGTTGGGGTTTTGAAAGCAACTAAGGGCTTCCTTTGAAGGTGGTTTAGGAAGTAGCTACCTTCAGTGATCTCTTTTGCAACTTCTGCTGAAGATGGTATGGCCCATGAATCAACACATGGGGTCACATGTCCACCTAAGAGCTTCATGTGTTTACAGCACAATATTTTAGCTTAAATCACTGAAGAGGATGTGCTTGCATTTAGAGTCTTATTCTCAGGATGAACTGAATCAGAACAATTGTATCTCTATGTGTGGCAGAAGCAGGCAGACAGCTTGGTGATAATGCTCCAAATCTTTCCTTTTAAAAAGCCCAAAGAGACCTGGATGCCAGGGCCCATGGAAATGTCTTTCTGCTTTACAGTGCATTAGTGGCTGGGCATCTCATTCTCCTCATACCCTGTCAAAAATATGTCTTTTTAGGGTTGTGGCATTATCTAGTCTCCTCCTGTAAAATTTGATCCTGATAAAGAAGGCAAAGCACAAACCCAGATTTCCAGCCTGGCACCAGTGAGATTTCTCAGGTGTTTATGTCAAAACATATTTTAAAATCAAAATTCACTTATTCAAGTTATATTGCCTTTAACTTCAGAGAAGTTTATACATGTGAACAATCCTGGTACAAAGGGATACTGGCATGAAGAGAGGGATTTGGCATTATAAAAGCAAACAAGTACCAACAGCCATTCTTCCTTCTATTGCTGCACTCATGCATGATGAGCTCCAGGTTTGTCTCTTGCTTCCCTGCTCCTGAGGCTGCCTGGCTATGATCTAGTGTACTGACCTTACTAGCCAAGTAATGGCTTTCATGCTACTGAATCCCATCAGGAACTTCATGTCTCTTGTGGTAGTCTTCATCCGTGGCTAACTTGTATTATCATTGGCACACTTTAAATTGTGATGTTATGTTTCAAATGTTTTTAAAGCTGAAACACACAAGCTCTTTTATTTCTCTTCTGCCTTGTAGGATTATTTTAGCTCTACACATGCAAAACCTCATATTAGGCAAGAAATTAATCATATCAGGGTAAAGTAGCTACTGAAAAATTGCCAAGCACCATAAACATTGGTCAAAATGCAGGCCAACCATTTGCACAGCAAGTAATTGAAGCTAGAGGTTCACTGGAGCGGCGCGTAACTTTTCATTTTGAATTAGAAAGCTTTTCAAACATAAAATGATATCTGAGAAGACTGCACTACCTAAAAGGTTTCAGTAAACACTGGGAAAAAAAAGTGTTAAAATATGCTGGAGAGATCAATCATGCTTTGTGGTTACTTGCTCCACGTAGTTTCACACACATTCTCTGATAAACAATGTCCCACACACTCTGCCCAGACCCATTATTTTCTTCAGCACCAAAGCATCAAGGGCCAGATCCTCATTTGGTTTAAGTCAGCAGAGCTCTGCTGAGGTTGACTGCTTGCCATTGATTTATGCCAGCTGAAGATCTGGCCTGAAGAGTGACAAAAATATAATTTTATGTTTTATTTATGGGTGTAAAACAATAGTCCTAAAGGGAGCAGATGTTCCATGTCAAGGGAGGAGGTTTATTAAATGCAATTCCAGACACAAAAGCTAATCTCTGTGGTCAGGGGAGGCATGAGGCCTGTTTTACATGATGAACTTTAATTGAAATCTTGCTCTTTTGTGTTCATTTATTTCTTTTATTTGGGAGCTGACAAGCATAATTTTAAATTACTTAACAGCTGCCAGACACCTTAAAAAATAATAGATAGTTGTATTAGACACCTGGAGAAGGTTAGACAGTCTTCATTTGTCTTCCCAATACCTGCTGAAATGGTATTAATTTGGTATCACATATTTTTAATTAAGTGGTCACTTCACTAAAGAAATTTCCATCTGTTTCAGATGGAGCTGTGGGGAGAAAAATCGCTCAGTTTTATGGAGGGTTTTGCAATTGTAAAATGCCTTCTTTTTTTTTTTTTTTTTCAATTTGGACTTAAACCCAAAGGATTTTGAAATCCTTTCAAAAAGAGAAGGGAGTGTCTGCCTCTAAGTCTCAGGCCCCAAACCTCTTATTGTCCCCAGCACCAAAACTATTCCCTCTGTGGACGATCTTCCCTCTGTAGGTCTGAGAGCAGGAGTTCCTAGGCCAAAAATTGAAGTTAGGGAGCTGAAAGAAAATCACTGGCAAAAGCCTACTTGCAGCAATGTCACTGTTTCTGAAGCTCTCCTCATCATGTTTTCTTTCAGTGAGCTGACATTTTTGACTCCCATGCCACCGTACCACTGTAAAAAGGAGAGAACATTCAGTGATGTGCCTTTTCCTTGGGTTTAAATGCCACAGAAATGTACCATGGTGAGATTTGAGCTCTTTAGAGGCACTCAGCAATAGTCAGCTGAGCAGTGCTGATTCACATCAGATAAATTTTGGACCAAAATGTGTAAGGATAAGATTTATTCCCTGACCTTCTGTGTTCCTTCCCAGACCCTCACAGTCAAGTAGAGTACATGGATTGCTAGAGAACAAGCTGTACTTATCAGAGGCCAACAGTGACATGTAAACTGGAGCTTCAGAAAAGATAATAAGTAGAGGAAAATTGGAGTGAATATTCCTATATTCTATTAAAAGAGAGGAACAAAAGTAAAGACTGAAGAAGGCTGTGTACGGAAGACAAAATGGAGAGGGAGCGAACTCCAGTGTGTCAACTTGGGTGGAAATCCCACATTTAATGTGTGATTTTGTTCTGAATCAGGCTGAGCATAAGAAGTTTGAAATTGTCTATGAACCAAAATTAGAAAAAAGAAACCTGAGGCTAAGCTGACAATGGGTTGCAGGGAATGCTGAAACATTTCATTCATGTTTCAGCATAATTTTTTGTTAATTCAAGTTAGAAATCTGGTGCATCTTCATTACACTTTTCAACACAAACAGCAGCAGCAACTACATCCTTCCATTCTATAAACATCACAGGAGGAGCTTCCAAGGTTCTAAAAAAGCCTCATACTTGTTAGCCTCCCTGAATAAGAAGTTAATGGAATAAGTTTTTCACAACAGATTTATTTTGTTTGACACAACATTTGTTTCCTTTCAAAGCCACTCTGAATAACATTTCCAGTTGCACATTTCCAAAGGCATGACTCACTTCATGGGATGGAATATGTCTATGGCAAATGTATTCTACAGCCACACCGGACCTTCTAGACTCCTTTGTAAGCCTCCCAGTAGAGAAAAGGACTCTTTAGGACACAGTCTCACCTGTTTTAAACCTCCTCTTTAGCATGATGTAAATCAGAGCCTGGAACTGTCTCTTTTTCCCTTATCACCAAAAAGTAGTGTAGGGAGACTAGGGATCAATCTAATTTCACCCAAATATTCTTGTCCATGGGGATAGTTGCTGCAGTATGTTGTAGTAAAGAGTTCACATCTCCAGATATCGTATGCAAGCAAAAGAGAGATTTATGCATAGGAGGGAAGTTGCAGATAATAAAATGCTACAAAAATTCAAAGAGCTTACTTAGAAAGAAGTATGAACATGGCTAAACGTATACAAATGCAAAGTGCAGGTGAATATGTTTTATGCTGAATTATCAAATGCGAAAACAAACTGAGGGACAGTAAAAATTAAGACTTTCCAGGGAAAGAAAATAGAGGATGAGTTGTGATAAAAGGGGAAACAATTTTCTTATCAGATGATCTGTTTAGTCTGGGGGCCAGTTTTCAGGAGAAGCAGTAGCCCCAGAATTTGAGTCATTTCATACCAGAGCTTGGAAATGTACAATAGAGATTATTCCTGTCTGGGAAGGGAATGAACAGAGGGTCTACTGATCTCATCCAGCCCTCACTTCATTCAGCAGGAATCTTTTCCACTGACTGAAGCAGGATTTGGATCAGACCCTTTTTTACCTACCATGTTGATGTCTGTCTGAAAAGACTTAGGAAAAGACATGGACTAGAGCCCAAGTACGACACTAAGAATGGCTTTTTTGGGCTGCGGTAAGGAAAAAGGCAAGTTGCAGAAAATTATGAAGGAGGCAGCTGGCAAATCAGAGGGACTGTTTTACAGCTGCAAGCTGAGTCAGTCTCTAAAATGTCTTTACGGAATTAAATGACATTAAGCTTGGTGTCGGTAATTCCCTTAAAACTGTAAGCAAACACTTCTCGAGCAGCAGATCTAAGGGCAGCGTCATCGCTTGGCAACTTTTGCTTTTGCCACAGCGGGGCTTTGCTATCCAGCTTACTTTATTTTTACACACAATATTTGAAAGAGGTTTTGCTATGGTTAACAAAACATAGCTACATTTTATATCTGATTCAAAAAGAAAACAATAATAATAAAATTGGGGTAACATTTTTGTATATGCCTGACTGATTCCCTTTGCCTGTTTTGAACCTACCTAACGGCAAACCTCACTTCATTCTACACTGCTGTAATTAATTTGACAGGACTGGAAACTTGCTCTTCCTGTTCACACTTATTATTCATCTCTTCAGAATGCCCTGTAGGGAGTATGAAGCACAATAAAGCAGTATTTACCAAATCCCTCAATGCTAAATACACCTTTTAAGCTGACTCTGCACAATGCCAGCAGTGAGAAGATCTGACTAAAGGGCAGCCAAAGAAAAACAACATTTTCCAGAGCATCGTCTCTTTACACATGGCTAGCAGGTCTTAGGCAAGGAAACTATGTCTTTTTACCCCACTTTAAATTCTATAGTAGGCTCTGGGGATCCTAGCTTAGTCCTACTGTATCTGAAAGCTTTGCCGTAGCCAAAGCAAATGACAGAGTGATCATACTCAATAAGTTCTGATGTTAGTTCACAAGAGCCACTGAGTAATTTCATACAGGCGTATCTTTTAACCTTTCATCACCCAAATTAGAAACATCATAACACAACATAAAACACATCTGAAAAATCCATCGGAGACAGGAACTCAGAAAAATGCAAGCAGAAATAAGCGTTTTGAGATTTAGGTGTTTTGAGAAAACACTGAAATTGAATGTTAGATTTCCTTTTTTAAAATTCTCTGTGCAGAAAGACACCTTTTACAAACACACAAGGTGATTAAGGAATTTAAAAAGTGAAACATGCTTATTTGCACACACTGGGGAAGTAACTCAGACATTTCATATTTTAAAAGTGAAAGATCAATGAAAGAGATTTTCAGCAGCAAGTTACCAGTTGGGTCCTCGAATCTAATCATGAGCTCCCTTTGCACCTTTATGCCTCTGTAAATCTCACTTTACATGAAGCTAAAGGTTAAGTTTTCAGAGTACTTGAGAAAATTTCTACATGGCATAGGGCAGCACTGTGCACAAATACCCACATCAGCCCTAAATGAACTAGCTCACGTACCAAATGGGACAGAATCACTGTAGCAGAGCAGTTTTTCCAGATTTCTGCTCTTAAACTCCAAATATTTCTTTGTGTGGCATCCATTGGAGTTAGACGCCACAGTATGCAGGTCTCTGCTTTTAATGGGGCCTTACTTTTAAAGAGGTGTGGAGAAGCAGATAGGGATTCAATGGGATTTTTCAAGGCATATGTTAAAACGGAAATTAAAGTAACTGCACTTAGATGATTCTGAAAATTAAACACTTTAAGCTCCTGAAAAAATCAGAAAATTAAATTCCTGACCTGCTTCTGAAAAATTTATGTTGAGTCATCTTTCCTAGTTCCTGAACCTTCTTATTCATATTTCATTGAAAAGCATGGACACAATCACAGACCTCCTTCCTTATTCCCTTTAGTCTCTGCTTTTCTTCATTTATCCACTTGTTTACCTACAGAAAATCTAAGCATTATTCCATTCGCAGTCATGGAGTTCTTACACTGATGTTACACTGTTCATCTTTAGGCAAAGCTTAATGAAGACAAACAGGAGACTCCCGTCAGTTCAGCGTGGTTTTGGATCAGATCCTAATAGAGAGGAGTTGAATTGTAGATAGAATAACAGCTCAACTCCTTCAGGCGTAACTCCTCAATGAATTGTTGTAGAGGAAAACCCACTCTAAACAGATTGAATCTGGAAAAAAAACTTGGATAATTGGGAGTAGAATGGGTCCATTGACTTCAAGAGGAGCCACTGCATGAATAAAAGGTGGGCTGGCATTGGCTTTGCTGTATTATATATGAAAGATGGTTCTTGAAACTAATTAATCCTTGAAAAGATCAGCTGACCCATCTCATTGTTAGCAATACATTTTTAATTATTCATTTTAGTCAAGCATCATTTGAACACAAGTCAATTTGCAATTTCATTAGAGTACAGAAAAGGCCTGGGGTCTATTCCCAGTAAAAAGGAAAAAATCTCTGGCAAAATTTCATAAAAGATGTTAATCCTCTAATTAATTTTATGTATCAAGCAAGAATTAATGTGTCCTGCTATTTAAGCAGAAGTCATCTTGCCAAGAAATGCATTTTGTCATACCTTCCCCTCCAGGAAAACCTCTTTACAAGCTTTGTGGCAAAACACCCTGGCAACTAATGACTAGCTTTGAAGCAACATTCACAGACCATTTGCTTTGATGACATTTGGAGCTTTTTTCTCCCCTCACTACTCATTCCAAAGTCTATTGTAAGTGTAGTGCTCTCACTGCACTGCTTTTGAAAACTAATCAATAAAGTAAGATTTGTCAGGTTGCATCTGAGGAGTATCACATCTTTTAACTCCCTTCTTGGTTGAGCTGCTGTACACATTTTTAAACTAAACCTTATGAACAGATTTGAGTATGTTATACATACTATATTCACCGGCACACAAGTGTGACGCCTTTCTTTTTCTCTCTTATATTAACTTCAAAAGCTTAAAACTTCTGCCAGTTAACCTTCCATAAAACTGACATTATATGGTCATCATACATAATCAAGTGATGGATTGCATGTCAAGAAGTCACAAAGAGTAAATGTTTACACTTGTTATAGCTATTACAATTACAGTATTGCAGAAATGGAAAAAAAAAATTACTTCATTCCATGCTAAAGAACTCCAAAGAAAACATATCTGTGTTAGTAAATACTGAAACAAATTTTGAATACCTCCCAAACCTCAGCATAAATCCTAGAGTGAGGCAATCTGTACTCATAGAAATGAATCGAGATCAAACTATGGGCCACAGAGTTTCATCTTTATTCTAACTTTTGACTTTTCTTAACAAATGCTAAAATCTTTAGGTCTGATTTCTCATTTCAATAGCTTTGTGTTATGTTTCTCAACTGTACCTCACCTAATTTAGTAAGCTGCAAGCTAAGGAAGTACTTAAGTTACTTATCAAGGGTTTCAGATGACACATTATTATTGTAGTCAAAAGTCAATATTTGCTAATCATGTTAGTAGAGGAATTGATCCAGGGCTACAAATCTTGAATTGCTAAGGTATTTAAGATTAATTAAACTTGTCTTCTCCTCACTTGACATATACACACAGAGCACAACACCCCCAACCCCCACCCCTAGCTCTCTTCTGAAATGGACAAGTCTCTGTCTCTGTAAGGAAAACCTGTCTAGTCTGCAGCATAGTATGAAAACCTCTTAATTTTCTCAGCTTTCTACCACCACTGTTGGGACGGCCATTCAGAGCCTGACTTCAGGTAGCAGGGAAGGTCATGTTCAGCATGTTGGGGTTGTGCCTGTTCTCTTTGACACTAGTATGACATCAAACCAGGCTGCTGTGTTCTACCTGCGATCTTTGCACAAGAGTGCTGTTGAAATCAGGGGAGAGCTGCATGCCGAGCAAAAGCAGAGCCAATCTGGCAGTGTGACACAGGTTGAAAAAGCCTGATTGCTTATCTTGTTTCAACTGGGATTGCTCATCCAACAGTCACACATGTTAAAGGTACTGAAGTGCTGAGCAGGTCTTATTCCACATAGTGGCAGAAGAGCTGAGAGTTTACGCCATACTACTTATCCTAATTTTCATTCTATCATAATGTGAACAGTTAACAACTGATCTATGTCTTTCTTTCTTTCAAAGCTGTTGTTGAATTTGGTGTGTATAACATGAAAAGATTTAGCACATTTCCTAGGGCTAGGTGCAGTGTAAGCAGATAATGTGCAAGCTTCCACATGCAGACTTGCCAGTGTACTGTCAGGCTGGATTTGCAACCCTTCTGCCACAACAGCCTCAGTCTCCTCTGAGTGCACCATCAGCTGCTCAGAGGCCATGTCAATGTCTGGACATGTGCAGTTGATCAGCAACGTGGTGACTTCCTGATAGGATCATATATTTATTCAGAACCTGGCTTAGAAGGAGGTAGAGATCTGCATTGAAGCAGGAATCTCTTAGTGGATGAAATGTGGCTTATCTGCTACCCAGCATATATTGCTGCAGTTTGTGTACTGTGGTTTTCTCTTGCTTGACTTAAAGCTATCATTATACTGGTATAAACAGAGTGGATTAAATGTTTATATGAGAATAATAGAGCAGAGTGGAGATTTGCAATCAGATACATTAGGAGAGATTCTGATTTACGTAAAACTTGGGCAAACCAGAAGGATGGGTCTATCTATACCAGATTAGCCCAGATTTACACTCATAAATGGGATAGTAGTGTTGGAAGCCACAGGTCTGATTCAACAGTCGCTTGTAAAACTGGTCTTTTGCAAAGACTTATAAAGTGGGATGTGTTCACTGTTATCAGGAGATTGAACTGATATTGTGTATTAAATCGTACAGTGAGGGGTTTGATAAAGACATGTAGAACATCAACATGCACATTAAAAAAAGTAACTGTTTTGAGTACTGTGGTACCCAGCCTGCACACATTTCAGATCAGCATATTATTCAGTATAGTACTTAGATGGACATTCTGCAAAACCAAAACAACGCATTCTGTTTAATATTCCAACTAGTGTTAAACTGTTAATCTAAATGTGTTAATAGTGGCTGTCATGTAAGTTGAGCATCTGAAAGGCTCTCAGCAGTAATGCCCTATCCTCAGGTAATTTCTTTTTCATATTAATTCAGTAAAAAAATATAACATAATTTACTCTTTAAAGTGGCACTCCTTCCCCCTTTTTAAAATTAAACATTATTTTATGCATGTCTTTTAACTTACTAATTTATTTAATTTGCCACACACAGGCTGAGTTACTAATTCCTTTTATTTATTTGTTTGTCTTTAGATCAATCATGGTGTTATTTTTAGCATGCTTTTGACATATTCAAAATCTCAGCTTTTTCTATGTGTGTGTATCTATTTGCCTCAGTAGATTGTAAGTGAATATCACACCTTTACTGGTCTATGCAAACTCAATTTGATAATCTTAGCTCATCTTCCAGTGGACCACATATCTGTGTCACAAGTGTCATCTTTGAAACCGGCACTAATTGGCATTCATGTTGGAATTCTCAGTGGAATGGCCACAGACACAAGGTGAAAATTTGGCACTGTTGAAGGCAACAGGAGTTTTGTCATTGACTTTAATAGGGTCAGGACTTCTTCCAGAGACTGAACTGCCTCTCATACAGATGTTCAGACTGAAATGGGAGATTCAAATCCTCTGTGTTTGCTCATGACTAATAAAATGTCATTTTCTGCTAATCTTTGTCCTCTCTCTGCCAGGATCTAGTCCTTTTATTTTTTTTTTTAAAGGAGAGAGTGAATAAGATAAGACCTCCAGCTTCCTCTTGCATTGTCTTCCTCAAATCCCAGTTCCCTTCCTTCTCTTTATACTTGATATAATATCTCTCCAGACCCAGTGCAAATTCTCTGTCTTCTGTTGTCTCTTGATTCTTCAATTCTTGTGTATTTTTAACCGCTCTCTTTTCTTAGCAACTCTCCCTTCTCTTGCTCTCGAAAAAATGAAATTCCTTTAATTCAGTCTATCTTTCTAACAACCCACTGATTTCCTCATATCTGCCTCCACTTTCTCAGAAGATGTTTCTTGTCATTACTAAGAAGCTTTTTAGTCTCTGGTAAGAGAATCTACACTTCTCCAGGTTCTGTACTTGGCTTCATCTGAAGGCAATCTTTGTCCTTTTCTTTACTGGTCCTTCCCTCCCTGGCTTCTGTAATCTGCTCTCATTTCAATTTGCTTTGGATATGCACCTTTGCTGACAGCTTCTTTATTTTTTTGTGTCTGTCTTTGACACTTGCTCTCTCCATTGCCCCACAGAGTATCCATGTCGGAATCCTTGATGCACTTCCTTTTCTATGCCAGTTATTCTCCTCGGTGCATCTGCACTTTCACAGTCATTTGTGACTCTCTACATCCTGCTGTCACTTACATAATGGCTCAACTTCCTAAGATTAGTTATTTACCACTTCTTCCTGATTTTCAGATTCTCATCTCCTCTATCAGTCCTGTTACACTTGCTGTTTCCTGAGTTGTCTCTTAGACCATCTTTTCTCTTATCTTGCTGCCTCTTCTGCCATTGATTGTCTTCTCTATCGAGGTGGCAATCACAATTTTTTTCATCAACACAAGCTAAAAATGTTATGATCATCTCTGTTCTTGATGGATGATGTCAGCAAGATCTCCCCACTTCCTCTCCTTCTATCTAAAATATGCTTTCCAGTACTGCCTTGTCTCCACCAACCAGCACCTTCCTTGATTTTCTACTGCCTGCTATAAGAAATGCAAGCCATTAAAAAACTCAGTGAAATCTACTGCTTGAGGTTCCACTGTCATTTATCTTCCACTCAATTTATGACTGCTTCTCCCATTCTTCCCTTTTACTGAGTTCCTCTGTCCCCCTTCCCCTTTCTGTGCTTTCTGCTGTGTTGATCCATAGAGAAGGAAGCATTTTTTTGTTGTCATCCCTGAGCAATTTTTTTTATTTTGCTTCCTGAAACTTTTCATTAAAACTCATGTCTCAAGTTTGAACTGCGCCTTTCAGTCAAGCAGAGCCTTTAATGCACCGGAAGACAAAAACTGGGATATTGGCCAGAGCCTGTAATCTCTTCTCATGCCTAGGCGCAGCCCCAGTGGAGTCACTGTTCCCCACATTGCCTGGAGATGGTAGAGAGCACAGATTGGTACTCATGTTTGAAATGCATGAATGGCCCTCAGTGTGCTACACTACTGTCTGGGTTTAAGAGACAG